>PVMI01069436.1:0-10654 GCA_008528875.1 Aulacorthum solani | reverse complement strand
GTAAGTGTCATTTGGCAGCTGTGCTAAATTGCGTTCCGGGTCTCAACATATTGTTATTATTTATATTAACTATTGAGTCAATACCACTTACCGTGTAGAGCAGCGGTTCCCAACGTTTTTTTCCTTCTGTACCCCTAAGCTTAATATTTTTCTAAACTGTACCCCTCTTTATATTTTTAAAATTTTTTTTACATAACCACTCATAGAACATTTAATTAAAAATAACAATAATATAATATAATGTAATAATGAGTACATTTTTATATTGAGTAATAAGACACATAAAAAAAAAATACTTATTTTATTTATTTAACAAACAAAAAATTTAAATGAATATAATTAGTGAGATCCTTGACCTTGTTTCAAATCACATAGTTTTTTATTCAATATTTTTCCGCCATTACTCAATTTTTTTTCGCGTACCCCTTGAGATCATCGCGAGTATCTCCGGTTGGGAACCGTTGCTATATAGTATAATATTATAATATGGAACTATAGAATATAATTATGGTAGTGTGGAATACAGAAGAAGAATATTTTATGAATGTCAATTTGTTAAAGAATAATGTTAAACATGTATTGTACATGACTATATCTACCGGCTACTTATAAGAATATGAAAAAAAAAATTATATTGAGTTCTTCATTTTTAATAATTATAGTTTCACTTTCACAAGTTCTAAATCTGGCAAACACTATTCCACAACGTCAACCTGTTATTCTTCTTATTATTACAAACACCTAAATTTCGTATTTATATTGGCACGGATGATCAAAAACAAATTGTGTATGTGAAGTAATTACTTGACAACATATTGAAATTATTAGTATATTGGGTGCCTATATACTTATATAATTAGGACCGGCTGCATATATATTTAATTTATGAAAAAGTAGTAAAACTGTAAAAAAGTTTAATTTATAACACAAAACATAAATGTGCAATACGTAAATAATTTAAGACTATGTATATGGTTGTTTGTGCTAATTATGTAGGTAGTCGTTTCCTTTTATAACTGCAGCAGTGCATTGAGGGTGGATTTATATACACCTATAATCTATGTACAGTATATACACATTGAAATATTTAATTTAGGATTTTGGCATCTAGGGGCACAGGTTATATTTTCCAACTTCTAGCATGAGATATTTTACTCGTGTGCTTATTCCTGTATAAGAAATATGATCTTCCTAGAGCCCTCTCTCTATAAGGAAATTAGGTATAATCGATATTAAAACGTATGAACATTTAGGTCTGTGTTGAAATATAATTTATTTTGTTTTTAAATTAATTTGTATTTTACCATGGCACAACTACAAGGGCCTACAATTCAAAATGAAGACATTAATATTTACTGCAAATACGGTTAAATATGTTACATCTTAAGCTATTGTTAGGTACCAACTAATAAGTAAGTATCTAGTATTCGTTAGATGCAGGTTTATTTAATTCAAATATATAGCTAAAAAATGATAAGCCAATACCACAGTTAATTATTAAATAATATAGGTCATATTTCCATATATAGGTATAGGTAGGTATTGTCAGAGTCTAATAAGCTGGTAGGTGGGTAGTATAGGTATCCATTATTCCTTTTTACAAATGAGCTATAAACATGAAAGGTATATCTTTGGAAGAGTAATATAATAGGTATATCTAAGTTTTTAAGATTCTAAGGGGGAGAGGTGTTTCAGACTTATCCTTTCTCTATCCGCCTTTGCCTTTCCCGCGCTTAAAGAGTTGTCAGCCCCGACGATCATTGACAGCTGCCAGCAGCTTCAGCCCGACCGTCCTATATACTTATATTATATGAGGTAATACGTATAACGAGTTATTATCAAACATGCGATCGCAATATTATATTATTAATCTGTTTGACCTAACACAAAGCCTATAACACTGTGCACTCGTCACCGCCTGCGCCTATGCATAGCTATAGGTGTTTCATACATATATATATATGACATAATTTATTACAAGAGCCGATCGTACGATATATTATATCATTTACTATATATAATAAATATATTTATACATATTATATAGTACCTACATAGTATATACATACATGTAATGTATTACAGCTTCAAAAATTCAATATCGAAAATACACGTAGGTACGTCATATATATTCCATAGGTACATATAATATTGCGCACATATACCGCTCGATCGACGCAGTACCATTAGCCACGCGCGTCACGATATCTCCATTCTTCCTCTATATAATAGGTATACTGTTATATATACCTACACACATGCTCGTACTTACACAGACACGAATAATATATATATATTCATAAATGTATACATAGGTGGCATCAGCATCAGCTCCTAATATTCATATATATATATATATAATTATATAGTCATAGTAATATAATATACACGCAGAGATATCGATTTCCTAGTTGTGTTACATACTCGCGGCGAACAATTGTGTTATCAAAACGTTATCAAACTTTGGACACGACCGTGCCGCCGCGGTCTTTAATTTACGACGAGGGATGCCACCGCCGCCGCCGCCGCGCCGTCACGGCCGCAGCGCGATTTATTGTTGCCGGTTTATAGATAAACTCGACCGCCGCCGTCGCTCGTTCAAAAAGCAAACAACCGCAGCCGCATCCATTACTCTTTCGCGGGCCACCCTTCCGCGGTCGGTCCGCCACCCGCGACGCTCTCGTTCACCGCAGCGGTCCGCGTTTTGGTATCGGCGGTGGTGAGGAGGGGGCGGGTGTTTTTTAAAATATATAAATATATATATATATATATAATATTATATGTACGGTAAAAAGGGTAACCGCGTTATACTGCTGCAGGCGCACAAAAAGCGGATAAAAAATACACTCACAACGGGGTTGATGGATGTGCTCGCGCACGCGCCAGCAGACCGAATACACCGCTTATACAGAGATGGCAAACAAAACAAATGCGCCTCGAGCGAATATTATCCACACACACACTCGTCCGTATCGCCCCCGCAGTCATGTTTTGGGTCCGATAGCCAATGAAAATATAACAGTATATTCGGGAAATGCGAGAGAACATAATATAGCGATTCGCTGGCAGAGGTGCCTTCGTACAATATTGTACTCACCTACACATCATTATAATATATACTATACGTATGGATCGTATACATGTATAACAACTACAAAAGAACGAGCGATAAAACGCTTTGATTAGAATTTCGATCGGAATCTTTCAAATATGGATATGATAATTCTATATGTAATTATTATCGCTTTGCTGCAAACAATAATACGTTACAGTTATGTATTAAGTATTGTACCACGTACATATCGTATTATTGTACGAAGATTAAAATACTGCGTAATAATAATGCTCGCATTTAGATATTACAGTATTATTATGATTTGTCGTTTTAATTTTTAAATTTCGTAATATATACATTTTGAGGTTTGAGATCCGTAACTGTAGTAGCGAGTCCTATGGCTTCAATGTTTCACAGACTTAATACTTCGGGGATGCTGAAATTGAAGTAGATAACTTATGGGTAGAGATATACCAAAATACGATGGTATAAATTTGTGTTTGTATATAATTAGTAATTGTATACTTACATATTATATAATAATTAGTATTAATAGTTGTGTACCTATTCTAATTCAGACTTTAAGTATAAAACCAGAAAACAATAACATTATTATTATTAAATATACAATTTTTTAAATTAAAACATTTCAAAGCAATAAACAATAATGTTAGTGTTCATGTGGACAGATGGAAAAATACAATTTATAAATCTAATTGAATTTCGTATTTGGGAGGATGCTAAAACTCCCGTAGCTGCCGACTAGCACTTAGTTAATGGCCCTCAGTTGCATCTATGATAAAATTGGTTTGCTTTTAGTATTCCTTACGGCTCATAGTATTAATGTATTAAATTAGGAGCCATAATAATTACTAGGTGCAGACTTGCACATTGTAGTTGGTGTAAGAATAAATCAATGACAAAAATTTGGTGATTGAAAGTCTTCTACACCGATGCTAACCGAACTGCAATATTACTCGATTGTTGTCGAAATCAGTAAATACTGCAGTAGTGAAGTATAGAGAAATTGAAAACAATTATATATGAATATATATAGGTTAGGTTAGCTTAACCTAACCTAACTTTGTGAAGCTATTAGATTCATAACCTTTCGATACTAAGCTATGTACCTATATACATAGTCTCCTTGATCTGAGACGTTCTTCCATACTGCGGCTATATTGCTATATGTATAATATATATATATATAAATATATATATAATATAACAATATAGTACTATATGTATATAATCTTTGTAAGTGTAACGATATATACCTATGACGACAAACGTTTACGGAATAAGAAGATAGGGGTTGGTCGGCGACCATGAATTTTTAATTACATATTTTTGTAACTATGTAGGTATAGTGTATATAATATGTAACATACAGCATATGTTTATGATAAACTTGTGTGCAGAACATATTCTTAATTTTTAATAATTTGATGAGTAGCGATAATAAATTTCATTTTAATCAAATTGTTATTATTAATCCTATAAATAATAATATAATATAAAGTAAGTATGTTCTTCTTAAAATATTAAATTAAAAGTAATAAAATATTACGTATTTAGGTTTATTAGTATTATCAAATTCCAAGTATTCCAAAGACCTTTAAGGATAACATGTGTAGATTTAATACTATAAACTTTCTGGTTGACATAAACTTTTTATAGTTGGAATAGTTTTAAACAACAGAGACACAAATATTCATTAAGCTAAACTAATATATTTATTATAAGTACTCTGCTTATCACAATGCTCAAAGTTCATGCTTAAATGATTTCCACACAAGGTAAATCATTTTTCCTGTGTCCTTATAATAGGCAGAGTGTTGCTATTTAGTCATTTCTAAACGGTTTTTAATATTTTCAGAAGGAATGTACGGAATTCATTTTTAAACAAAAATAAAAATCAGGCTATTAAACTGTCAGTCATAATGTTATAATGTGAGTCAGAAAAACATTTTTTTCTTTTCGTTAACGTGTTTTAGATTTTTTTTTAAAACGTACTTTAAATAGTATCGAAAAATCAACATTATAAAATGTAGGTTCTCTTGAGGAAATGACTCATGCTGGATAATGTATATTAAAATATCGTTGAACATTTTTTACACAGTTCTATAAAATAAAAATGTCAATTTACAATGTTATTGATAGTTAATATTGCTGTAATAATGTTGATTATTAGTCAGTGACGATAGGCGTACTACCTAAATAACATATGTTACAAACCCAAGTGTTATTTATATTTTCGGGGTAAAATCAATTTTAGTTAAAATTATTTTAATATTATTTGATTTTTTGTAGCCACACACAATTAATTATTTCATTCTTATTATTATTGTCGTTATATAATAATAAAAGTAATAATAATAATATAAAGAACGACGCATTGTTTTTTTTCTCCACTGACAGTTAATGATTATTTCTCTATACACATATACATTATGCACGCATCGTGGAAGTGTTTTTGGTTGTGGTGAGCGAGCCTGTGTGTGTTGTTTACGGTGTGGCTGTGTAAGCCACTGCCGTCACCACCATCTATCCAACCTATCAACCAACCGACCTACCAACCTATATATTATCTACCGTTTTTGGGGAAAAGTGTAGGGGGGCGACTGCGGCGGATGTGTCGACGGAGAATTAATTATACGAACGGCCGAGACGTCGCCGCACAAAGGTCCTAAACATAATAACGCATTATAGCGTGTTGGATAAGTCTAAAGCGGATGTTTGTGAACGGCGTCTATATTATATATTATTATAATAGTGGCTTTTGTATTAATATAATATATACGTACAAGACTGGTCGGTTTGGTAAACACAAAAGGATTAGGCGATGAGATGAAAAAAACCAACAATATTTTTTACCGACACTTAACACGATAATGTATATTAGACATATGTAAAATATAATACTAATTAGTTGCAGGCGCGAAGGCTCGATAAATGTAGTGAGAAATCGTGGGTGTAATTTCAACGGACATTTGCTAAAAATTAGACGTGCCTATCTTTGACTATGGGCATTTTCGAAATATTCTCGTTGGGAGCCGGACAAACTAATTATCGTATACCTACACAGGTACATATTACGCCATTGCTGTACGTAAATCGAATATAGTATCAAGAAGTGTGGAACACGGGAACCGGTAATTTTTCAGAAGGTCTGATAAAATATTACCTGATGACGTCCTCATAGGGTCTAATAAAAATGTTTAAGACAAATCTATAAAATATCTATCGATGTGCGACTGACAGAAATTACAAGATATTACTGAGGTCCTAGATTTATCGATTTAGGCGAATCAACTATTTATCGAGACACCAAATCATAATAATATTTAACATTTAGGTGATCAGTTAATGTCAGACATAATCTGCAGTTCCTGATTCGATAACTGTGACAGCAGCGACAATCAGATACCGACAGTTATGCACCTCTACAAGGCTTGTAACATATAGTCGTCGTAAACATACTTTTGGTGAAAAATGGTAGGCTGTAAGTGATCCATCTGAACTAACTTAAAACAATATTCACCAGAAAGTGTGAAGAATTATAACAAAGTTATGATTGTTTACATTTGTTATCGAAACGTATTTTTCATTTTGTAATTCTTATAATAACATATACATTGTCGATTAATTTCGCTGCACGTACACCTATATAGTCCTATAAATTATAATGTCTAAATAATTAATATATATTTCAATCAAGAATTATGACATGAACACTTATTCGCAAATTGGTCATTTAATATTTTGATTGAACTATATTTTCTATCCTATGAAAGATAATTACATAAGTAATAACTAATATTTTAAAGAAAGTCACTTTATCGATGACCCTTAAAGCTTTGCTGGACGTGAAATTTAATTTAAAATGTATTTATTTTTCATCGTAATAGATGAAAATATATTCAAAGTTACGTATATTAATATACTTACATGCTACCATTGGATCTAAATCAGAAAATATAATAAAATGTTTACTCACCTAATATGTTATGTATTTTAAATATTTTTTATTTGAGTTTTAAAGGTCAAATACTCGATTCCAGCGTGTACCTATACTACCTATGTGAAGCAAATAGATCCTCAAATTATTTTATAAAACCAACGGCTTATGTAGTAACCATTATAAAGATATATAATTACGAGTCGCATCATCCACAGTTACACAAATACAATCTACGGTTGTCTAAATTATCAATTGAAAATTTCATAATGTGTAAATAATATACATATATGTGATATCAGTGAACAATACTATACATTTATCATATGCTCCATTATTACGTTATAGTGAACACTAAAAACATACAACAAAAATACTATATTACGCTCTATACTTATTGGTTATATTGTTTATATCATTTTTTCTACATTTTAACTATAGTGACAATTCATGACTAGTCCGATTGAGAACATATAATTAGCATATAATTAAATCTATATCTGTATTATAGTTTTAGAAATATTTTAAAGGCATTAATATAGTGTATAGGTACCTTACTTTATAATAAGAGTTCAGAGTAGTGGCATAACCTTTTAATAACAACTAAGTGTGAAATTTGAAGTTAAAGTACATTAAAATGCTTATGTTTACTATACAGGTACATCGTACATAAGAACGGCAAAAAGGAAAAAAATCTTATAGCGTAGAAAGGAATCTATAATCTAAAACTATTTATACGGGTGATCCGGGCAAAGGTTTTCAAAACTTTTGAACCAAGGGATATCGTTTGTAGTTCAAATAACCCTTTTAATTCGTTTTTAACACTATTCATATATAGAAATATAACATTTAAACCAAAATACTAGAAATAATTCTACTGTGTACATGCGTATACACATGGTTGTGCCGTACCACTGTATTCAAATATTCACTTTGAGATTTGAGTTTCCGTATTTCCCGCAGTTTGAAAAGTGCACGTGCATTACAGGAAATCCAGTATAATAAATTATAATAGTTTATACAATATACTCGTGTACATTATTATGTCGTGTAGGTATTCTGAACTTTTGAAAATAAACAACATTTTTTTTATCATATCGTAAGGGTACTTAATTTCATTTCGTTTATGTGAATTGTGAAACCTTCTAGAAAAAGACCCAAACACCAGAAAACTCCAACGTCAGTATTTTTTAGAAACAAAGGGTTTGTCGAAGGGATATAACCTCTAAAAAAATGTCATCAATTTAAAATGTCAATATTATAGAAGAATAACGTTTTTTTGGCGTCGTAAAATATTAAATTTACACCAAAAAAAATCTCATATCTGTAGAAAATGCTCGAACAATTTATATTACTGTGCCTTTACAAACACTACGCCCAAAAAGAGGGTACTAATAATTGCATCACTAGTGAAGTACAGCTGATGTAAGCAATAGCGCCAAGTGGTTTTCGATGAAAAAATAAATAAATATCTTATGCCATTTTAGCACAATTCCATTGTATCTTTTATTTTCGTATCCTTTGTATACGATAGTAGGTACACTCACACGCACGCAATTATATATTATATAGTAAACAGACGTACAGGGATATAATATATTTTAGGTCCACGATATATCTGTCATACATATCATGTTATCTTTCCAATAATGCATGCCCATTTCACCTTATCCCCAGATACCTGTGACCTGTCACACCGCTCACGTGCAGCACTTCACTAAATTATAAACACTCACACGTATGCAATATATATATATAACATAGATCCAAATTTCTCGAGGAGCTATAATTGGAGCGTCTTAGATATACATATAATAATAGTCGTACGGGCAGCGGTGAGAATGATGGGAGGGCGATGTGTGGTGGTATCTTTACGGTGTAGACGATTATTTTCCCAGGGGAAGGGCAACGGCGTGTAATATTTACTGTATTATATACTGCAGTGTAGTTGGTAAGTGACGAAGGATAATGGTGCACCAGCCCATATGCATTTATATGTATGTATATGTGCGAATATCATATATATAGCTCCCATGTACATATGATGAACACCTATACGCGGCTATATATGTATATATATATATGAAATTGACAGCTGTAACCACGGTATTCCGGGTCACATACGTCTTGTCAAAATACAAACCAATTTTATTGTATTATTTCGCGATAAACAACTCTATTATAAGTGCATGGGCGTGATAATATAATATATTGTAATTAAATGTAATATTGGTGATCGCAGCATATAGCGATAAGCATATAGTATTATAATATATAATTATGTACAGGTACGTCAGCGAACTATACGACGAGGAAAGACACTTCGGAATACATATAGGTACTGCTGCAGCAGTGGCAGTAGCAGCAGCAGCAGCAGCAGCAGCAGCAGCAGACAAAATAAGACTTTGGCGGGTATATTATACGCGGGAGTTATTGTACATATATTATACACGGGTTTTCAGCTCGTCGAGAGGATTATGAGTTTCCAAATACCCGAAACTCATACTGCGAGATCCTTTATAGTTCTATATATATATATACGTGCGTGTGTGTGCGTATTGCGTACACACAATATATACACTCCCGTCGCCGCCAACCTCTTATACGTATAAAGCGTACGAGTTTCTCATAAATTATAAGCTTATTCGCCAATAGGAACTCCGATATATATATATATATATATATATGTGTAGGTATATGTATACGTGTAAGAACGGGCCGGGACGTGTGCGCGGCAGCGTGTGTGGATCAGCAGCGAAGGGCAGGACCATACGGGACCGCCGCCGCGGAAGCTGCGAGAGACGGACGGAGAGAATAGGAGGAAGAGAGAGAGAGAGAGAGAAAGTGATGGATATGGAAAGGAGACAGTGAAAGAGAGACAGAGAGACTTTCAGAGGGACTGAGGCAGAGGGCGAAAGGAAGGAAGTGATGAGAGGGGAGAGAGGAAAGAGAGGAGAGAGAGACTGTACGCCATCGTCATGGCAACCGATGGTCTTGTGGCTGACTGCTGCTTTGGTCCGCGGAGAGCGCTCGCACACAAAATATTGCGCGCGCCCGATGCGGGAAAAATAAAAATAAGGCGAATATATTTCGTCTGTCCGTTATTGATTTCGCGACAACGATTTTTTTTTATTATTTTTGAATAAATGGTGATCTTTATCGAACTGTAGCTAATACAGTTAACCGACCCGACCCATCCCCGCCACCACATTCCATCTGCACCCCAACACGCGGCATTCGTTTGTAGAAAAGTCGTTGTAGAAAATGTTGTCGAGTGTATAGTTTATAATACCTACGCTTTAGGTACTATTATATATTAATAAATGTACGTATACTCGCGCATCCGTTGTAAATTGTCCGTAGGGCATTTCGGGCAGCACTATATAATATTATGATGCTACTTAATAATCTATTTATAGTGGTACCGATTTGAAATGGACCAGAATGCTTCTTGTATTAAAGACAAAGGCCGAGCATTATATCTTAGTATAGTCAATGCCGTCGTCGACTGAGCAAACGGCGGGGAAAAAAACAAGCAAGACGCATTAAGACCGATTGGAAGGGAGTGACCGAAATTCCAGACATCATATACACAAGAGTTCATTAAACACGTCGGTTGTGACTAACTTTTGTCCATC
>PVMI01069410.1:1071-14527 GCA_008528875.1 Aulacorthum solani | reverse complement strand
ATATTTTCGGAAATAATGAGTGAGCCTTACGTTAAATGGATCACCCCATATATAGATAAGTATTTGATTATTTTATATTCGACAGAATATTATTTTTCTGCCCATCCAGCATAATATTATAGGTACACGATCAGCTTTATTACTATATTCGTGTCAAACAACCAAAGTCTTACATAAGTATGGGTATTTGGTGTAAACATAAGTAAAAGTATGCATATAACATATACATATATAAACACGAGTCTAAAATGGTCAGGTAAAATAAAAGCAAGACTGAAAAAGAGTTAAAATGTATAATACCTATTAGATAAATCACAGGCGAGTTGACTATTCTAAAACAAGGTATGTAAATGAGGTGATATTTGGTTGTGTTGGTTATTATTATTAATTAAAATGAAATTTCTCTTTCCCGGTATCTCGCCACTAGATAGCCATCAGCTGAACTATACACAATATAATATAATAATAACAGGGATGATTTGCCGACCGGACGCACGACGGTGTTTGGAAAAAGGATAAAGATCGAGCTCATCGTATATACTCTGTGTGTGCGCGCGTGTGTGTACCTACATTATACATAAAACACAATATAAATTACACAACATATATGTGTGTAGTATGTATTATAATAATGCGTCATTCGCGTGTAGATTAAGTGCTCTTCTCCGTTGCAGCCGAGTCAGCGGAATTGCAGCGACCGCTGCCGGGCGGAACGTCGTGCGGGGCACTGCGATGAGGTCTTTGGTATACGGTGTGAGGGGGCGGACGGGCAAAGACTTTATTAAAAAACGCGGTCACGTGTGCTTCAGTGTACGCTGCGATGGGGGTAGTAGGGGTTGGTGGTGGAGGTGTTGGCCGCGCGGTGGTAGATGTGGCGAGCAGGTGGTGGAGGGGGCAGTGTGTGCTCATCCGCCACGAAGACAATGGCGGGTAATAATTAAACGGCTTTTATACACGAAAATCTATTCTTTTTTTTCCACCCCTCTACTATTCGACCGTGACAAAATGATACGGTCATAAGTAATGCCGAGTATTATACAGTTATAAATGTATTAATCGTGTGCTTCAAGTGCTGCTGCAGTGTGTCTGTACCGACGCGTGCTGATGCGTCCCAAATTTACGAGAACAGGTTAAGTGAACATTTCAAAAGAGGATTGTGCCTGTTAGCTCTTGCCTGCAGTGGCAACTGTTCGCACCCAATTCATTGACTGGTTGTATGAGTCTATAGAACCGATAATTTAATAATTATGTTTAGCTATAATTTGATATGGTTTAGTTATACACGAGGAAAAAAATACTTAAGTAGGTACATTATTTTTGTATTTAATGATTAAAATAATTATTAATACAGATTCATAAAAATACATATAGATACCTAGGTAGTGAGGTAGGTAAAATGTCATCACGGTATTTTTTAGTGCAATACTGCCATCAATTTTAATAGCTTTTACTAGGTATACTACAACATCAGAGCCCGAGTTACAATAAATAAACATAAAAAAAAAATATACCTCTGAATTTTTAACAATAATGACGCATCTACATATATCAATATTTTATAATTTTACGACATTTCAACAATACAAATTTTTTAATGAATTACTTCTGTAAAGAATAAAAATATAAAACAGATGAATGATTATTTTGCTTTTTTTTTATTAATTATAGCAATTTCTTCGTTTTGAAGTTTAATGATAGCAATGACGATTGCTTCACGTCGTTTGCTTACTCTGTAGTCTTTATATTTTTTTTTTTTGAAACATGAATACTTCTTGTTCTACAATAAATATCTGCAGTTTGAATTTGTTTCACAATATTGAGCCACATAAATATATTCGGGTTTTTTTACAAGAAATATTTAAATATTTAAATTTTTGGTGAAAAATGGACATAATTCTAGTTTAAAAAAAAATGATTAGACGAAAATGGTATCTAAAATGTTTTATTTTGGAAAAAAATGGACAGTGGAGGAAGTCAGTATCTCATTCTTGGAGAAAAATGGACCAACCACAAAACTTATGTTTAGAAACCTAAAATTGTATGACTCCCATTTTGAATGATTTTCATACTAATGACAAACGATGACTAACGAGTAACGAGTAATGGCATTATGTAAAATTCTAAGTTATACCTAAATTGTTTCAATTGTTATGAATAATAATATTTTTAAGATAGATCCTACCCGTTTAAAGTTTTGAAAGATCATTTAATAAATTAAATAGACATTTTGTCAATTGTGAAACTTGACCGTTTATTTGTATCTACTTTCGGTAAACGTAGGATTTGTTATTTTATAGTACTTTCACGTTTACATTTCACGCTTCACTCTTGAGCATCGTTATACGAGAGTCAGAAAGTAATAATTCATGGGTCATTGGTAAAAAATGACAATTTTCGAGGTAAAAGTGCGTTACAGGACATTAGCTTTTTCTCAAACGCCTAATTAATATAGTCGAGTCTATTGATATCAGTCAACTAGTAAAAAAAAACCGTTACAACAAGTCCATAAGTACAAAAAAATTGAACATTTTTCCCAGAATAAATCAATCTTAAAAGGCCGAAACGTATTGGCACCAGAGAATATTGAATTGTACATTAGTTGATACACTTTTAGAACGATTAAACTTATAAATAGTATATTTTATATTGTATCTCGAATGATATCTATATAATGGTTATTACATGGAATTTGGGGATCATTGCATTAAACATAATATTTAATAATACATGCAATTCAAATTATCAGCATTTTAGGGCATATTTTAAATTTTTTGATACATACCTAAGAGCATAAAAGTAATATTCTAGTTATATTAGGTATACATATAACATTTCAACATTCTAATATTTAAATTTAAATTTAAATGTATATGCCAATTGAAATCTTCTTCTTTCCGTTAAATCCGTATTAAACTGATCAATAATTGTATCAAAATTAATATTTTCAATATGTAAAATAGTCATGTGACTAAGTTTTTCTTGGCCAATGGTGTTTCTCGTAAATGTTTTGAAACGAAGAGATGTAAACTAAAAACAGAACTCACTCATTGGATTGATACATTTTTATTTTTTTTATAAATACATACAGTTATAAAATATTTTCAAATGACCCCATTAAGTCTTTTACAAATGCAAATATGAAATGGGCTTCAACATTTTTAATAATATTAGTTGATGTACACAATCTCCCAAATATTTTTAATTCTGCCATTAAATTATCGAAGTGAATATTGCTGGTGTCACAAATTTCTAAAATATCTTCATCTCTCAAAATTAAAGTTTCACCTTGGTTTAGTTTTTACTCCAGAATTATGAGAGGACATTCAATTCTGTTATTACGATATATTTTGATGTCAAATGGCAATGATTAAAATTTTTTGATTAATCCGTTAATTTTTTTTCTACGTGGATAGTCAATTGTTTAAAATATAAACTTTTCTTGATAAAATAATTCTTACTTTATCATTCTAAAAATGCCTTTTATAAAATATTTTTCTAATTAATTTACAAAATACTAAGGGATATGGGGAATTCTCCCCTCAACTTTTTAGAGGGAGTAGGAAAACAATTTTTCGGAGGTTTTGTCATAATGTAAAATCATCATTAGAGTATCTAGAATATATCTGAGGTACAGCCCTCCCCTCCAAATTTCAAACACTTTTTGTATGAAACAATGAATACAACAGTAGTTAAATTCGTATTTGATAAATGTCATTATGTATATGAAATATAATAATAAACTCTAAAAGTTTCATACACCACGAATAATATTTTTAAATTAAGTACAAAGAAATGATTAAAATTGTTATTGTTCTTGGTTTAAGTATGTAATTATGTTCAAATTTTAACTAAAAATGTAAATTCAAATTAAATTTATATACACGCGATAAGCCACTGGTAAGTATTTAATATTATTGATTCATACTAGCCAATATAAAAAATAAAAAATAAAGTACCAATATAAAGGTAACCATTTTCTTTTTAAATTGCAAGTCGAATTCTAGTTCATGGCAAGGGTCGGCAACACGTGGTCCACGAGCAGCATGTGGACTTCATGGTAATTTTATGTCGCAAAGAGTGCAATTTATAATTTATTTGAAAATCATGAAATAAAATTATATGGACTGGAAACTGAGGGTTCAAAATGCTGTTTGTTTGAAGATACCTTGTTAAATTAATGAACCTAACATTTGTGAACTTAGCAAATTAAATTTGATATGACTATAAATTTTTGTTTAAAATAAAATAATTTATATTCAAATTATTGTGACCCATGAAAAATTTATATTTATTAGTTGGCCGTTGACATCAAAAAGGTTGCCATCCTCTCAGAGGTACTCTCTTCTCAGAATGTATATTACTTTTTACTGTAGCCAAATATTAAATTCTTCTTTTAAGTAATGATTATAGTAATTAGGAACCTTCTACTTTTTTTTAAATTACATTTTTAATTGAATGCAATTATAGTATGTAATGAAATAACTTTATATTTGTAATGTGCTATTAATAATTTCATTGACAACCTGTCTGAATATAAAACTTTAAATTGAATTAAATATTAAGTATATAAATTGTACCCAGAGTAATTTACTTTTAAATTTTCATTATAGTTATTGTCTGCCAAGATCCTATTTTTATGAATATGACAATGTAATTGTATTTAGGAATTGCTTTGTGTGTCTATAGTTTGATTTAAGATTTTTGATTTATGAGAATTATACATTAATTGCCAAAGTGTACAGAATTATTGAGAAACTGTAACATTTGTTGGATTTGATAACTCTGGCTGAATGCACAAAATTATTTTTAAAATTAAACCATGGCAAAAATGACTACCTTCTATAACTATAGTCTATAGTTCTTAATTATAGAATAAATGCATTAGTTTAATAATACATTCCTCACTTGGCTCAGTATATTTAATTCATTTATTATAACATATGATACACAAAAATTGGCATAGGTAAAGACATATTATAACAATATTAATCTGCTCCTAATCTATTTAGTGTTGGGTTATAGGCAGTTCATTTTATGGATGTAATCTAAGGTAGGGTTAATTTTTATTTTATAGCTAAAGACTGTGCTCCAATAATGTAGGAAAGGTATTAAGCAATATTAAATAAGTATATTATTATCTTTGATGAAGTAATGTGAAGAAACAGTCAATTTCCAGTTCAAAAAATTTAATAATATAAAGCATATCAACTAAAATTTAAAGTTTTAAATTATAGGCATATAACAAATTGAAATTAAGTTAATGAATTGGACTGGAACAAATGATAACACAATTAAAGGCATTTGTAGTAGGTATTTTATGAATTTTAGAGGCTAGTTGAATACATAATTTGTAAAGGAAAATGGATCATGAAAGGTAGTGAGTGATCTAAAGAAGAATTATTTATTAAACACACTAGAACAGGTCAAGTCCAAGTTTTAATGATTAGTGTAAAATGTCTCAAAAGCAGTTTCTTAGTGCCGAGGCCAGGGCCACATCTACATTTATCATTAGTTAGTTGGACTTGGCCATAGTATGGTGAGATACAGTAAAAAGTTGGTTACAAAGGATAAATCCTTACGGACACATCAGCACAATAGGTCTAATCCTATACAGTTTACCCTGCACACGATTATCTCTATAAAATGTATTTAAATGTTTTGTAAGTTAAGCCACTTATGGTGCAATGTTTATTTTAGATATGTTTAATCGTTAAGTTATAATTAGGTGTATACATATACAGATACAGTGAACCAATTTGTTGCACTGTTTTATGATTTTTTAGTGTAATCTAACACTTTTTTTACTTTTTACCTTACTAAAGATAGAATTTATTACAAAATAAAATTAAAATAATAGGACATTGTCACAATATTATACCAAATTTAAATTTATATAAAAATACATATCAATACAATTAATGAAAATTTTATGAACATATTACCTATATTAATTATATAATAGTATTATTATATTATATTATAATTAGTATATTTCAATTATGAAGAATAACTAATTAAGTACTTATATAACATATTATAGAATTTTGGTACGAGTCTTATGTACCTAACTATTAATACAATTGTTTGTTTTTGTCATTACAACAATTTGAACACATACTAACATCTACAAAATATCTTACATATTTTACTTCAAACAATTGTTCAGTTAAAATTGAATATTTTTAGGTATAAATTTCTGAGTACTAAGAACTTCCTTAGTCAATGGTTTGCCATAAAAAAATAAAAGTGTACACAAACACATGACGTTTCATACTTGATACCTGGAAAATGGTCTACATTCCATAATAATTATTTAAGGATATCAAGGATAATTTTCATAAAGTTTTAACACAATGATTCAAAGTACCATATTATATTCTGTGATTTACAGTATAAAATACTTTATACATATAGTAGAGTATAAGAATCAAAAACAATAATATTAATTATTATTGTTTTCCATTTTCAAACTTAAATGTTAAGTATTACAAATTTACAAATAAATCATGTTACATAACAATTAATAATCATGTATAATATATTATTGACATAAAATGTGTATGAGTATAATATAAATATATTGTACAGACAAAAAACGCTATACTGTATAGATGTACATAATGTATAATCAAGTACACGAGTACAAAGTTATAGCTATTGTAACCAGATTATCAATCAGATGAATTTAATGAATTCTATAGTAAAGTTAATTGACACAATTCAACAATACATATCATATATGTGTGTTTCTTTTACTACTACTTTTTTTTTCAATAGCATTAATTGGAATTTTTGAAAAAAAAAAACAACTTCAATTGTGTTACTTACACAATAATACATATTTTAATATAAAACACTTCAAGTTGGACTTTGAGATTAAAAAAAAATATTTATCCAACGACAACATAAAATACTACGATAGAATATTGTTGTTTAACCTTAAACGCTAGAGTACATTATTTTGCCTGTTCAGCAATTGAAATCGAGAAAGAAAGCTGAAACAATTGTGATGGACACTAATGATCACTACATGAGATTTAAAAACAATAACTTGGTTGTTTGGATAGTTATCATAGACGAGATTTAATTCTCCTCTATTATAGATGTGTTAGAACTGAAAATAGTAACACTGACGTTGGTATTCTAAATTGTTTTGTTTCTTGTCGCATATCCATCAGTCTTTATGATAAATCATAATATGAAATCTAAATCTATTTGACTAGATGTAAAAAATTAAAAACAACTAAACCTATTTTAACCTAATACATTTCATTTAAGTTACGTCACTACAACATGTATAGGATATTCAAAATACTTAACATAATAGAGCCTCAAACAGCTTCGGGGGTTTGGTTTTTTGTTGTTGTTTTGTTTCAGTACCCGAGCAGTTTTAAACAATACTTTGAATGGACTACAGAATAATGAACTGTTGTACGTACATAATAATAATAAAATAATAAAATAAAAAATAGATACAATATTTACTTTATAAATACACTGCTATGCTATTGTATAACTTAAACAACTAGTAGGTAATATAGAATGCAAAAGAAAAAACAATATTTAGTTGATATGTCTACTAGTTAAAATATATATATATAAACTAGACTAAGGGTTCATAAATGGATATAATCAAATGTAAAATTAAAAAATCACAATAACGGTGTGTCATCATTATAATCGTTTGGTTTGCTTGTCCAATTTTTAGTACATCCAAAACACACCATAAATATTTAAACAGCCGAACAGTATAAGTACATAATAACATAATATTATAATCACAATAATATTATTGAGTAACTAAAAATACATTAGTTCTTTTAAGCAAATTGGAAGGGAAAAATACGCAGTGTACATATTGTATATTGTAGTGATCATAAAACAACTTTCCCACCCTGTTCAAGTTAAATTTACTTTTTAGATAATGATAAATTGGAGAAAAAAATACACAATAATTATGCATATACACATACGCATAAATATAAAATATTGGACTCGTATAACTTTTGATAGAAACTTTAAATAAAAAATACACTTATGATTAAAAAAAAAAACTTCATAAATCGAGTACCTACATAACATATATACATACACACATCCTTTATATTACCATGCATGTACGCTTTACTCGAAAAGATACAATAGGGAAGTTCTAACAGTCTTCTAAGTCACTGGGAGCATCGATAGCTGTATGCAAGGTAACAGCGACACCTCTGTTAACACTAACTGCCGGATAGAAGACGCCATACAGACCGTTAAAAGCCACTGGACCCTATACGAAAACAAAAAAAAAAGATACAGACAAACATTGCAGCAGTGGGTCTTATATATTAAAGTGCAGGCTCCGAGAATGAAAAATTGAACCAATTTTCACTCGTCAGCTCTTACTTGTGGCTCATCGTTGACGTAGAAAGATAATTGGTGTTTGTTCAGGTCCAGGAGCACGCCAACCGTGGATCCTACCTGGATGCCGCCCTCGCACCTCTGCTCATGACTGCGGCAGTGCATGAACCAAGACCTCTGCTTGTCGATGTACATGCTCCAACCAGATTCGTCTTTTCCTAAAACAAAAAGTGAATTAAAACGTCGGTGACGACAACAGCAGTAAACTCTGGAGATGGCCCAAATGTAGGAGTGTGTGAGCTGCAAGCAAAATAGGTACACATCTATGGGGAAAACTTTCATCGGTGTTATCCCACAATCTACCACCAAAAAAAAAAAAAAAATACGCTGAGTGTCTGTGAAAACAGGGTACACTTTACGATTAAACTACCAATACTACTCAGTAATCCCATACATATTTTTGAATTCTGTAGGTGGGACATGAAGCTAGACATTGGATCATCAATCTTCCGCAGACAGAGTTCTAAAATATTATTAGGGTACTGAGTAATGTAGAGGTAACTGAGTTATAGAGTGTACTCAGTTTTTGTGGACACACGGTATACATGTGTTCATCGTTGATTCTGTATCATTTTAATTAAATATTAACAACTATTGTTGCATACAAATATTTGTCTATAATTGACTCCTTAATTAACCTCCTCGAAAATAAATATGTAAAAATTTACAAAATTTAGTATTTGAAATCTCTGTATGTACCAATTTGCAACGTATGTCTTGTTATGATGTATAAACATAAAATTATGTTGAGTATAATAGGAAATATTAATAATATATTATGTAGAATGACAGCGTGCGTAAAGTCGGCAATAAAGTCAACTAGTGTGCGTGACACGATCAGCTTTAGGATTCGCACAACAACAAGACAGTTTGGCAAAATTCGTACTAAATGTATAATCCGTATAAGTACCTAGCATTTCCTCCTTGGACACATCAAGTCTGGCCACGCCGAAACTCGGATCGGTATCGGCGTCGTACCGGTCGATGGTAAATTCCCAGTAATGGACTCCTCTGGAGAACCCGACGCTTCCCAGGGCCACGCGGTGCTCGAATCCTTCGCAAGTCACCGTCATGTTGTCAGGCGTGAAGCACAGCTCGGGTGAGCTCAGACACGGGTCGAACGTGAACCAAGCCACTGCAAAAAAAAAATGCATTCAACGGTCATTAATCATTATTATATATAAGCGCAGCAGAATGCACACAACGTTAAAAACGTTCTCATTTAAAACGTTCTTACCCTCGGGGTCTTTATGGCACTTTAAAATACCAATTATATAGATATTATAATATACTAGAATTTCATCCATAGTATATACAATAAGGAAATGAGAATTGAGATTTTACAATAATTCACACATATTTTTCAACCCATAATATTTTAATATTAAAATCGAACAATAGGTACCTATAGATTAACAAACTATAAAACTGTTGAACAATCGAAAGTTTTTTTTATTATATAAGTAGTAATTTATAAAACTAACAACAGAATTTAGTAATTTTTTTTTATTTCAATCGTGAATTTTCTATTTGTACTCAAAAATACAGAATTATACCGTCCATGAGAAAGCACGGGACGTTCCATATTTTTTCGTTTTCTTTCACCAGTAAAATATAGAAAAGTCCCTCGAGGTTTTCAACTTTTGATAGAACGCCCCCGCGAATAGAGTGACGGTACATTAATCGCGTTTTAATTGCAATTGTTCTCTGGATTCTGAACTACCAAAGTTTTGCGAAAGTAAATTGAAAATCAAACGCAGATGGCACAAGCTGAGAGATTGTTTTTGAAATTATTCGTGATAGGTTTCAAGTAAATCACGGGAAAATATTGAAAAAACAATAAAATAATATTATATAATAAAACGCTGATGCACTAACAAAAACGTTAAATTATTAAAAAACGGTTTTATTTTACAGAATCAAAAGTTCTAAACTCTTAAAACTAAAAGTTAAGTACAATCTCAATCATATATTATATCAACTATAGGTAGATAATTAAAAAACTTTATTAAATTGTTCCATAAAAGCACGTTTATGAAATGTTTACATGATAAAAGATTACCTTCATCGTTTTCTATAACTATATAAATATATAATAGTCCAAATCATCTTTAAAAATCTAGACTATGATATTGGTTATTGAATTGAAAATTTGAACGGTGACTTATAATAATCCAATATAATGACTTTCCAATAATCTACGTAGTCAATTATATTATATTCATTGATCGTTACTCGATATATTCGATACGACATGTGTTCCATTGAATTATATACAAACTTACCTATAATTCAATAAAACCAGTGATAAACCGAGCCCCGATCAAGATCGTTTTCCGAGTGCCATGCTTCAATGTCACTTTAAAATTTAAACACAATCTATCCACTCACCATCGAGCCCTGCGTACCAACTACCCGATTTTTGTATATATAGCACTTATTTATTTTATTAAGAATTATAAAAAAAAAAAAATCCGGTCTAGAGACGCAATTTATTTTAATCCAATACTAGCAGTACATATTATAAATGTACTAATATATTCTCGACAGTAGATCGATTCTGCAACTTAATATACATATATATATATATGTTATTTAATATTATACCTTCAGAAGTTTGCAATCCGATTACTTCGCTGTACTCGCCTTCGCCCGCGCTGTTGAACGCCTTTACTCGAGCGTTGTACGTGCAATTGAAGTGTAACCCGTCAACAGTGCAAATGGTTTCCGTGCCGCAATACACCTCCTGTATACGCAAAAACAAATATATTACGGTCGAATTAATTCAACATCACCGAATATTACAAAGGGAGGCTCCAGACGAATAATAATTTAATTTTAATCGAAAAAATATACACACTACACACCCTCAAAGTATATTGTTAACAACAGAAAATTATTACCTGCAGACGGTACTTTATTTCTGTACTGTTTTATGACGCCGTAAAAACCCAAATAATACTAAACAATTTAAAATATTTACATAGATGATAAATAATTTATCTACGAGAAAACTAAATGAAAAATGAACCCCGAAAATATCAAATTGATAGGTAGGTATACACTTAAATAAAATTAATATAATCTGTATTTTAGAGTTTAATTTATACAGAATTTATTTCAAAAAAACTATTTTAAACTAATAAAATTAATAATTTTGATTCAAAAAGCTTTATAATAAAATATATTAGAATTAGGATTTTATAACAGTACCTACCTATTTACATTCTACTCATATACTATATTATACCAAACAACTATTTATCTATATTTTAAAAAGATAACGAAATAAGAAATACATGTTTTATAAAATTAGTGTACCATTTAATAAATTACTGAAATGTAATGATGAAAATATTATAATTTTTAATTTACCATAAAGTATTCGTATTCGGCCAAAACGGTTTTTTATAGTACATATTGTATTTTATAAGAAAACTGTACTATAATATTACTATATTAAAATATACTACATTATTGAAATTTAATAATGAAAGTAGTACTACATATTTTAACTAACTATAAAATATAATAATAAAATGTCCAGCCAAAACGGTTTCTCACGATAAGGAAAAACGATCATTTTCTTACTTTACTATACTTACTTACTAGCTATTTTATACAGTAAAAGCAATGTAACTAAAAAATAAAAAATTATAGGTACCAACATTTTGTTTGCGGGTTTTTAGAGTTCAAATGGTAAACAACGAAATGGAATTGAGATAATAATATCGTGGTTTGGGTTCATTTATGTAATGCAAACATTTTAGTAAATAGCAATTTTCCTTGTCCAAATGTCACACGCAACAATAAGGTTTTCATTAGTTTTCTTTCAAAAGTTGAATGTCGGGGACTACCAATTAATAATAATTGATTTTTACTCTATATAAAATATTGATTTAAAAGGAACAGTACATTTTCATGCACACGTTTTACCTACCTTTGTAAAGTATTAAATGACTTTTAACTTTTAGGTATCAAAATTTACAAATTGTCTATTCATTTTGAAAAGTAGGTATACAAACAAACAAACAAAAATAACATCATGGTTGAACATTTAAGTTGATTATTTTATGATTTATGAGTCATGAATCCGGAAAACAATACAATTTTAAATTTTAAATACAATACATAGGTATTACGTGCTTTACTATCAATTATTACTGATGAACTATTATGCCATTAATACTCCTTAGTCATTGTAATATTAGGTATGTGCGTACTGGTATAAACAGTATAACGATAATTAGTAATTACCAGATCAATTAACATAAGACAGTAATAAAGAAACCAACTGTTGTAATACAAAACTTCTAAAATATATTCACTATTTTTCCACGGAATTTGTATCTCAATCATAACTAATAAGGTAGGTATTTATTTAAATCTTCAAAGATAAGTTTAATGGAATCAAACCAAAGAACTTTGATCGTTTTCCAACGTAGTGTTTTTAGAACGAAAGGTCAATTTCACAGATATTCAAGTACATAACATCACAAGCCTTCTACGAATTAATTTATTATTTAATAGACATTAACACTCAATAATATAGGTAAATTAAAATTCACAAATAAAAATGACAAAATGTTTAATTTCGTTTCTAAAACACTGCAGCAAGCGTATAAGTAGATATGTTAAGTATAGCGTAGCTTGGAACATATTTGTACCCTCCCTAATAAATTATGGTCGTCTAAAGGTTATTTTTATAGAATGGTTATGGTTATGGTGATTTCATATAAACATTTTACTGCGACCATTAATAACAGAGGACGGTCCCTAAACTCCAAAATATGCCAAATATTCGTGTATAAATAACTATATGTCCATTTCGATTTTACGCACTTATTTTCTTTGCCTATTATAACTCAAAAGTCAATTTACTTCCATATAATACTATTGAAATATCGAATTGCGTTGTACTAACTTTAATAAAAAAATACTAAATCGATTATACCTAGCTCTTGCCCAATATATGCATCCATTGGCAGCATGATTTAATTTCTATTCAAGTTGATTATAATATATATATTATTATATTAGATACATATTTTTT
>PVMI01069392.1:0-14951 GCA_008528875.1 Aulacorthum solani | reverse complement strand
TATGTTATTCGATGAACATACAATTATCTTCAGTTTAAATAGTAACTATTATAGAAGCTATGTAAGTAATATTCCTAATGTATAATTTATTACAAAATTAACAATTAAATTAATTTAATAATATAAATACAACAATTTGTCTTTAGGAGTTCATGTAATTAATGTGAAAAGTTTTTTTTTCAAACACTGTAACTACTTTAAAATATATACGTTGTTTTTATTTAAATCAAAATAGTAATTGCATCTATTGCAAATTACTCACTTCTACAAAATAACAACACTAAAGCTAATTGTGAGATAAACTTTTTATTTTATCAGCTTAGCGAAACCTCTATTTACTGAAAATCCTTAATAGAGGACATTTCTAAATTGCATGGTACTAATAAACATGGATAAATAAACCTCGTCTAGAGGACATAATTTAATAGTGTACACATTTCTATAATACACCTATGGCGTCTGCTACGGAGAGGTATCACTCTATGAGTATTATATTTTAAAATATGATATTTTACTGTATATTCATCACATTATAATTATTGATTTATAAATATTTGATAAAGAAATAAATCTTTGCTTAAGAGATTTAATTATTGCAACAATCATACGGAATAAAAAATTCATGAAACAACTATAATATAGGTTTCATGAATATTATGACAAATGCATTTTAGATGGAGCTTGTTGTTTATTCGTGATTTGTAGATTTTTATTTTTATCGATATTGAACCCCGACACCTTTCAAGTCAATAATGATTTTTATTTTTAAGGTTGGATGTTCTAAACCGTTTTTCTTAGTAAATATTTTTTCTGTTAGAAACTACTCCCATATAGAAACGTTTTTATGGCCGATCAGTTTGATTTTTACACACTACCGACTCATATATATTAGACTTACTTTTGTTCAAAGCTTTGATGGAAAAACGTAGAAAATTCTGCGAAGAAAAGTGAAAAAAAAAATAATTACATTTCTAACAAACTCTATAGTAAATAAATATAATGCTCACAGCACGGCTATCACATTATATAAGAAGTGTATACCTATTTACTTTGTATTTTGCTTATTTAATGATTCTTATAATCAATTTTACTATCAGTTTGTGATTTTTGAAAACTATGTGATGTATTTGTTTACAAATAATTGTATTAAAGTTGCTTGAAAATTGCATTTTTATATATATATATATAGAAATACATAAATAAAATATTTATTTGTTGTATGTATTATTACAAAATAATAACTAATTTAAATTACCTGTGGAAAATAAAAATAAAATATTTTTTTAAACAAAGATATATGTTTCATTTGAATTGGTTAAATGTTTAATAATGAAATACATCATTAAAATATAGTGACTGATGAAATTATAATATTTTAAACGACGGTTAAAGTGCTTGCAACACATTTATTTATTTAAATCACATCTTTAATTATTTAATTTCCTTTATTTGTATTTAATTAAATATTAGTATGAGAACTATTTAACTCAACAGTTATAATATATGATAAGGAAAATATGCAAATACTATGTAAATAATCTATGATTATAATAATATTGCATTACATTACTTAACAATGCTATTAATTGTATGATTAAAAATAAATAATGAGTGACGTTTACTAAAATATTTCAATTTGAATTGACTTTTAAGAAATAATATTGTAATTTACTAATTTACAGTGTTATATTGTATCTGTAGACGCTTACTAAAAATGATTACTAAAAGAATGGTGATTTATTCATGTGGTTTCGTTTGATAAATATGTATAACCATTTACACACATCTAGTTAGTAATGTATGTTTTGTTCAACACTTAAATAACAAAGAAAGGTCAAGACGATCCGAGTCATTAATCATCGGACAAAGATAAAAATTTATTGATTATCATCCTCATCATTTAAAATTTTTTTTTTAACTTACCGACTGAATAAAAGAAAAGAGTTGTAGCTGGTATAATAAATTAGAAAAGAACATTTCAAATTGTAAGATTTGGATTCGTAAATATTGGTGATTGCAAACATACTAAAACACTAGTTAGGGTAGTCTCAAAAAATTTATCAAGATATCCACCAAAAAAGTTTTGACCATATTTTTAATGTTTAAACTTTTAACGATTATACCTCAAATTAACAACAATTTTTCTCAAAAAATATAACTTGCTAGGCCAGACAAATTTTGAAATAACTGTCCACAAAAAAAGAAAAAGAACAGGAACACGCAATCTATATGAATTTCGTGGAACTAAATAGTAATAAACCTGATGTCAAAACCCTTACCTTGATCAAAATGTATTGTAGTAATTTCATACAAAATCATTCTTTATTATTATGATTGGTTTTTTTTCTATTAGGCCCTAATATTTATTTATGTTTTTATTTTTTTCCTATTCTATTTTCAGTATTCATTTTTTTTTATTTCATAACATAATAATTTTATTGCTTAGTCATCACAGTAAAACAACTTGTGATTCATGACCAAATGTCAATGTTTATATACATAATAATAAAATAATTTAATAACCTGCACACCAGTTATTCTCAGTGATACCTAGTATTTTATTTTCGAAAATTCGTTACTATATTCTTACGATTGAAAATATTAGTCAAGCTTTATATATTTGTTGACTAATACTATTTTATCGACAAACCCTAAACCAAGCATAGGAGTTATTGATTTCAAAATTATGTAGGTATATATATTTTTAAAAAAATCCAGAAATAAATGCTCAACAAGTTTCATGAAAAAATCTTACTTAACATAAACACAAATAAATTAATATATAAGTGGGTAATTTTTCAAACAAAGCGTCATCGGCTAAATACCGTATACATTTTTACTATTTTTACAAAGATTGATATTTACATTTTTTTTTTTTAACTAGACTATATAATATTGATTGGTGCAATTCTGATTATTTTACAAAATGCCAATCTTTTTATTATTTTAACACAAGACATGTTTTCAAACAATTTTCTATCGGCATTGACAACAAATCGATTTTTTTCTTTTAATAATATGTGTCCTGTAAAATTAATTTAATTGAGCTTATCCATATGATTATGTACAATTATTATTTCGGTTACCAAATATCACTACACTCATAGATTTCCCAAACAAAATATTCTACTTAATGTGTCTATGTTTTATTGCATTTTTATACAATTCTGAACTATATTTATTATTTTTAAGTAGAAAATAATTATTGATGTGAAAATAAATTCAATATGAATTGGATCCAACTGCGTATTTTTTCAATTAACAATCGTTTTTACATGTTTAAAAATATTAACCTTTTAAATTATTCTTTTCGTATTGTGGACTTATTTATGTGTTGGGATATCTTATTAAAAATAAAATATTTTCAGATTATAGTTACATACCAACTACAGGTATTGATGCAAACATTTGTGGTAAGATTTTTATATTGGAAAAAACCCTCACAATACACATTCATTTCAACTTTAAATCACCTACACGAAACCGTAGTGAAAAGAAAGTTCTGAATATGGGTTGGACACCCTAAGATCTTGTACTTTCACATGCATCTATATACACATACAATAATAGATATTTATTTTTTACTTATAAGGATGCCTTACCCACAAGTGTTTTACGTCCAGAAGAATCGATCTTACTCTGCTTTTTAAAATAATACTCTATTATGAAAATTTAGTGGTAAGAATATTATCTACGGCTTCGACAAAGCTTTTTTGATATTTTAATTTTCAACCGATTTAATAGCACTTTAATATTGCAAATGGTTTTTACACATTAAAATGCTAATAACTTGTTTTAAAATTAAAATACCAAAAAATAAAACCTACACGTGATCCAATATAATATTCTTACCTTTAATTTTATAGTTTGTTATTTCACTTAAATATTAAAAACAGCAAAGTAAAATGTATTATTCTGAACGTATAATATGTTGTGCCGTAGTAAAGCGGAGACAACACATTATGTGGGTCACATGTCATCTTTATTGTTTTATATACCTATCGTTAATAAACAATTAATTTATTCGATTTTTGTATTTACTTGGCACAATTATTAGAGTTTTTATTATTACCGAAATTCTAAAAATTATAATATTATCTAAGTGGATTTAGTATTCAGCTGGTAATACAAACTTGTCTTGCGTGTGTATTTAAATTTGATATTATTTCAAACATATTCCATGAATAACTACTGTGTAATGAACGTTTGAAAATGAAATGATCCGTATCATTATTATCTAATCATGCATTATAGCAATATAAATAACAAATTTCCCCTTAAGTGTTGAATTGCAATGGATAGTATTTTACATAGGATGTTGTTATAGAAAATAGTCCACATTACCCATATTCACTATGCTTTTATGTGATTTTGCGAGCCAAATAGCATAATAAATAGCCTCCACCATTGGAAACGTATGGTAAGTCTAGTTTGTCGATTGCTGATAGTGGCTTTTAACGGTCGTTGTAACGACTAACGGATGCTTTGTATTCTTTACGGGTAGTTGAAAGTGTCAAACATAAATCAAACAAAATATGTTTCTAAATGTAATGAAAAATAAGTGCTGCGCGGGATATGATGATAGATTTAAAAAACGATTTTTATATTTATATAATTTTATTTAATCTACGTATCTCGTGAAACCTTTTTTTTATATCCTGTGAGCATCTTTTTTTTCAAATAAATATTTACCTATTAAAATATTATATAAAGATATTTTAATATATTTCATACAATTTAACTTATTACCCTTTTGGATACCTACAACAAACAATTTTTTATCTTATCATAATATTATTATTTTATTATTTTATTATATTTTCATTTATTTATATAAAAAAAATGCTGTTGTTGACACTTTTAGGGATTTTATTACGAATTCCTATCTTACTTTTTATGCAAAATAAGTTTTAAAAAAAATATATGAATAAAAGAATACCATATTTCGGTTTAATAACTTAAACTGCTTGGTATGTAATTAAAAGAGATATCTTTTATGACGTCATCATTTAACTTGATAAATTGTTACCTTGTTATTATTAATAATTTTACTTTGAAATTTATAAATTATAGTTTTATAACTTGGTGTTAAATTATCTAACAATAAGTATGGACGATATTTAATAGTTAATTGGTTTTCTTCTTGAATTTTATGTTTTGTTGTACAGCTTTCAATATAATGTGAAATCGTCACTTGATTAATCACTAATCAGGGACTTTATATTTCGATATCTATCTTTCAATTTATTTTACACTCACTGTTTAATATACAATACAAATATTTTAAATTACTAGCATTGAAAATATGTTCACATTAATGTGAAACAAATTTAATTACCTAAATAAATATTTTGAAAATAAAACTTTGTTTTAAATTACGAATTGTACAGTATATAAACAAATTTAAACACATTTCTAAAATAAATAATGTTAGTTATTAATTGTTCAATTTAAAATGTGATATAATATGTTGTTATATTAACACAATATTCATAATTACATTTTCTATGAAAATATGTTAAAATTTTTTTTTTTTTTTAATCTGAACTTTAAAAAATCTATAAAACATTCAATTATAACAATGATTCGATGATTTTCCTTTTTTTTTAATTAACAAAATATAATTATTGGTATTTTTTTAGGATTTATTTTTTTCTATTTTAGAAAATCCCCAAAACTGCAAGCCAAAAAAAGGTGTTCTAAAAAAGCGCAGAACGGAATATTATGTTGGTGTATTTTAATATTTGGCTCAGTTTTTCATTTTTGTAGATACCTACCATTGCACAGGGGTTCTTCAATAAGCTATACGTCGGCAAATAATTTGGTGCCAAGTAGGTACCCAAAATTAATTAACATATGATAGTATGCGAAATAATATAATATAGTAAAATTAAATAGTATAACATGCATTTCATATTATTATATGTTTATTTATTCAGACTGAAAAATTTTGTGTACTTATAATTTGACATTGCTTTGTGTGCAACGATGTTAATACATTAATACTCTAAGTATATAGGCTTAAAAATTGCTAAGATAGAAGATTTTCTCATTTCTAAATTATATTCACAACGCGATTTATTACAATGGGACGGTAAACCTAAATAAAAAAATATGGTAATAACATTGGAGATAAAATTATAACATTCGCTTTGAACGTAAAAAACATCGCGCTCGATAACTATAGTCAAAGAAAATTCGAATAGAACCATTATTGAGATTCAAAAATACATATGAAAGAATGGACGGATATTTATTTTTATAATTGGATGTAGGAAAATATTATTATTTAGTGTTTAAAATATAATTTTTAATGCAATAAAATGTCAAAGAAATGTTACGTTAAAAAAAAAAACTAAATAATACAAAGTTATAATAATTTTACCAACAAATAAGACAAAATGTATTATATGTTTAAGTTAACTTTTATTCTACCGACTGTGTAACAATAAATCAACAGAAATTAAGAGAAAAATTATTTACTACCAATAATATATATATTATAATATTATATTATTCACAGATAAGTTTAATTAATTAATTTTATTATAATTATCAATGAATGATTTTATTAAAGAACATATTTTGCTATTTTATTCATCGACCGTAGTTATGATATTAGGTTACACTATCTTTTTGCTTGATCATGTATAATGATTATTATTAGAATGTTGTGGTAATTCAAAACAGAAGTATTATAGGTTAAAACAAGATAATATGAGATATCTTTTTTCTGTCTTGCTATTTCTTTTTTTCCTTCATTTTCTTTCCAAATGTACACACATTTCTAGGAACAATAATAATGGTTCTGAGATGAATAGATTCATTTATATCCATACGCTGTTTCAAAATTCAGTGATTACTTAAACTTATTTTTCTCTTTCTTCTTATGATTACAAAATGAAAAGCAAATCATGTTTAAGTATAAAATTGCCCATCGCAACTAATATGTTAAATGATTCTAAATGATTTTCAAATCAACTGTCAAGTACTTATAATGTCAAATCAGACTTAAAAATAATACTTGTTGTAAGTGGTTATAACTTTTAAGTAAAGAAGTTTTCATTTTACAATTAAAAAAGAAAAAATGTGCCTTAAATATAAGTTGAAATGCTCATCGTTTAAAATATTGTTTATTATTTATTTAGACAAAAACTTACAGTAAATAAATATGATGAATTATGAATTAAAAATAATAATAACATAATGAAATGCTGAGATTGTTAATTTATAGATTCAGATCGAATTTATTACATTGTAAATTTGATATATCAAACTAAGATATCGTGACAAAAATAGGCAGACATTTTGAGACAACCTCGAGGGTTTCGATGAAAAAATTTGGTAGATTTAATGTAAAATATAATTATTGTTTTGGATTCGGAGTATAGCGACAAATGTATTGATTTTATAATAGTTATTTTATTATTATTTTTTTTGTGACTGAAGACACTGTCTTTTTCTAGTATAAAAAATGTTGGATGGATGTTTCTGGTAGAAAATTGGATTTAATTTTTACTTTGGTGGATCAATAGATCAAAAAAATTAAAGAAATTAAAAAAAAATTGTTGAAAACTTAATATTATTATTAGAAAAATTATTTGGTAACCTTGGTTACAAAAAAATTAGACCGTCCAGAATCGTTTTCAACGTATTTAGTATTGAATTCAAACTTAACACATTCATAATGGTTACACTTTAAAGTGACCTACTCAGTGACGAGGTACACTTGACGCCTACTGTACAGGAAAGCGGTTACCTACTTGACGGGTTTTTTTTTGTTTTTAGGCATAACTGTATATTGTTTGATCATTCATAGTGTAAAGACTAAACCACTAAACACTTAACTCTGTATTATTTTAAATTGTAGAAATCAATAGTGTTATAGTCAAGAATATAAACATGCATATTAATTATTATTCAATATTATCATAGTTACCCATATGATAATAATATCGTGTTATCCGTTTATCTGTACTTTTGTACCATATTATAGTATCTAAATCATTATATTATAAAGTGCGTAAAACAATTTAAATTGAGTGTCACTTGATTTTCAGAATAAAAAAAAAATACAGAGTAAAAATCAATTCGATTAAATGTACTTAAATATACCAGATCATTTTTGGAAACACTGATCTCTAGAATCTAGGGCGAGGATATATTATACGACTGGATTTTAATGGTACTGATTTAGATGTGAAATTTAGACCAACAGTTCTTGACTATACAGATGCCCAATATTTTCTATTTTCAAATCTTTGTGTACCTACCTATTTTATAGTGAGTTATATGTGATATACTATAGTTGGAAAATTAATGTACAAATAACCTTTTTTTATCTATATAGTATTACTAAATTTATTATCAATTTCAAAAAAAAATTATCTTTGAATAATTTTCAAACATCCATGATAATCGACTTTACAGTTAATTTAGTGTCTACATAATATTTGTGATGGATGAATATGTGACTATAATATAACAGTCATACTTTCCAAATCTAGTTCAAGCACTTGGCCGTGTTGGCCCAATTTAAGAAAAGAACGAAACCGTTATACATTATACTATAATATTATATTAGTCAATCAAAAACCATCTTAAATAACTAATCGACTTGAGTCGTCTTACAGATGTAATTATAATCATTATCTCGTTGAGTAGACTATAATTAAAGTGCGATTGCGTAAGTATTGTTTTTATCGCATAAGCAATAACATACAAAATACATTTTCTTCGAAGCACATCGTGAATGCCGGAATAGTAATAAACATTGTCAACATTTCTTTTACTTCCAAAATAAAACGAATATTTAAATAAAAAATCTATTTATAAGCTATATTATTTTCATGATGACATTTTATTGGAAAATTTAAAGAATCTAACACAGTACGTCGTCACATGAATATTGTTTTAAATTATTATCACTATCATAGTAATAAGATTAGATAAAAATGGCTTACATTTTATAAAATAAAAAATAAATATTAGGTTTTCTTTAAGTAACTTCATTTTACTTAAAATATCTGTTTATCCTTAGGATCCAGATTATAGTTGTTTTAATTGTTGCGTGGTATAGGGGTAGAACCATGGTTATAAAGGCCCCGAGGGATATTTCTCGGTATGATCCGTCAACCGCGATATGACTAATTTAAATTTACGTCAAGTCAAATTTATATTAATACAGGATGGGATTCTGGGTAGGTAATAATTGTTGTCGAAATTGATAAAATCGTTTCCAAGACTATAAACAAATAGATTATTTAAATGATGAGAAATTGTATGGAATTAAAAAGCATTTCAAATAAAACAATTTATTAAAAAAATAAAAAAACATTTTTGGTATTCTTAAATTTATAAAAATTGTATGAAAATGATTCGCAAACGAAATATAATCCTATAATTGAGACGATTTACCCACTAAAATAATGATAATTAATAACTAATAAATATTTAAAATGTTTGGCAAAGTTCGTTACTAGTTTTTGAAAATAATATTTTATCACCAAGTATCAATAATATAACTAAAAATTAATTCGAATTCTAAATTGTATCTAAACATAATTACATTGAAATTTAATAATTGCATAGAATATTTTATGTTGGATATTAAATTGCATATTTTTTAATTCAATTTTATACTAAATGGTATTGAAAAAAACAGTAAAAATATTTTAAACTAATTTTCACAATATTTGATGAAATTAAAATAATAACACTACGACGTGTAATTGAACAAGTTAGGTTTGTTAAGATAAAACAAAGTTAAAATATTACTTTAAGAAAATTATGCAAGACTTGTTGACTTTAAAAGGAAATAAAGTTTATTACCCAGCTTTAAACAATAATTATATGGCAAGAATTATTAATTTAATTCCATTTATAACTACAGCAAATCTAAATTTATAAAAAAAAACTCTCACACCAAATTCTAAAATAGATTTTCATTCAAAAATAATATCGTTAGAATAATAATTTTATCTTTTCTTTGACAATTACAAAATTGATTTATTTTTGGCATTTCATATTTGTAGACAATCGTTATTCGTTACAACAAATTAGGATATTTTAGAATAATACTGTGAAATAATTCCATATTAGATTAGATAAGTTGAGTATAATATTAAATTTCAATATTTTTATTAAGTTTAACAAAATATTATTTACGCAAGTACCTACCTACCTATACAATATAATGTTATCGCATAAACCCTAGTAAATTGATGTATTATAGCATATTAATTGAATTTTATCATCTTGTATATTGGACTTACACGAAGATGAATTTTATATTAGAAATTAAAGTACCTATCATTGAAAAGTGAATGTGTTTCCATGAGCCCTTTAATTTATTCACTTTTAGAATCCTGTATCATCACTAATCAAAATTAAATAATAAAACGATGACTATAGATTTTAAAATGTTAAATGCCTCGACTTATCTAAACAAACATACTTATATTGGTAAATGTATCAAATTGATTTAAATGTTTGTTTTAATGTTTCAAAATGCTTAAGTATAACTACTTCAGACACAAAACACCTAAATAATATACAATTTAACAATATTTGATTGTGTTACATTATTGCGTACCCATGTAACATTAAAACTTGACATATTGTAAATTGTCAGTGTTTCAGAAAATTGTACAAGTACCCTTTTATATTAGCTTTTAATATGTTTATTCAATTATCTTTTCGCCGAAAAAGGACAAACCTTCCATGTCCAAAGATACCATATAGCATAATGGCATTTAGTACGATTTTTCGATGTTTGGAGTAATTAGATTAAAAAAAAAAAACAACAGTACCGAGCTAAAACCATACCAGTCACGAGTCTTTCAATTTTACAAAAGACATAAAAAACATTTTGTTATAAATAATTTTTTGTCAATAGAAAATAAATACGAAAAATAATTATTGCAGCAGAAAATTAATCCCTAGAAAATTCTGAGAAAAAAGCTCTTTGTTATAAATTGTTAAATCTTGCCGGTAATTTTTACCTGAATTTTTTTTAAATCCTTTTATTTAAATTACAATTATTATTTGAATAGGTTTTTTTTTCAGAACACAATGCCTACCTGCTTAGTAGAAAACTAAAATGTAACAAGTAAAAGTTCTGGAATTACTTATAACAATTCTGTCACAAAAAAAAAAACTGTCATTATTTCAGTATTTTATACTTCTAATCAATTGACTAAGTCACATGAACTACAAAAAAAAAAAAATACAAATTTAAAATTATATTTTTTATAAATATTCGTATATGGGTTAGATTAATTGAATTATAATTAAAGAGTGTATTAAGAAGTAATGGTTTTCTTACTGATTAATTTAATTACATACAGTTATGTATTTATCTCTAAAGATTCTTGGTAAATGACTGTTGTACTTTTTAGTAAATTAAGGAAATTAAGTGACTACAATGAAAATTATATCTTATTTGTATGATACTTAGGTATATATTTCTGGAAACATTTATGCCGTAATTCTGCTTTGTATATACTCTAAAAACATTTTACAGCTTAAAGTTTAAATCTTTCGCTACCGCAATTTAATCTTCAACAGTCTATGGACCTACAACAAATACAAAAATGGCTTTGGTTTTACTTTGAGTGTGCATACACGCATTTTACAGTTGTTGTACCCTCAAGAATCACCGTTAATTCATACCATTATTATTCATTATTCTTTGTTCAATATTATATCGTTTGAAATCATAAAAATGTGTTTTACAATTAATATAATATAAAATTATAACAAACTCTATTATTAATTTAACAGGAAATAATAAGCGTTTCATAATTGTATTTTTATAGTGGGTGTAAAGTACATAATGACGTTATTCCAACATTTTATACTGCTTTAATTTTTCTTTCGATAATAAACCAAAAAATATGTATAAAAAGGTATTGGAAAATAATTGTATCAATAATTTATAAGCACTATATAATAAAGACTACTGATTTTCAATGCGAAATATATTTCGACCCTTTGCGCAATATTTACGATCAATTCTAAATTTAATGTTACCGTAATATCGAAGTAAATATTATAAACTATACGCGCATTGTATCTCACGAATTTCGACACGAAAACTGTTTTGCCAGGGTTGATATCTAATTTGAATTTCCCGTGGAAGTTTTGAATACGGGAGTTCAATCGAGGTGAGAAGGACATGGGGTCGTCGTCGTTGGTTTGGAGACTGATGGCGGGGAAGGCAAAGGGCACATTGGACAACTGGAGAAACCGCATTTTATTGGAGACCGAACAACCCCCGGGCACGTATATTATCCTACGGGCCATTTTTTTCCCCCATGCCACCTCCACCTCAACAGATCTCGTGTTTTTATCGGTTTCCTCTTTCAGCCGGCCGCCGATATCCTCATAGCCGCTATGCGGTTACCTACCATTTGGCGATGCCGGATATAATCGAAATGAAATCCGATGGTATCCCCGTTATCAATCACGTCATTGCGATCGTTTTTCCTTCTTTTTTTTTTCTGCGATTTTTATTTTTATTTTTATTTTTTTACACACGCACACGCACACCCGGCGCCTTTTTTATCAGTCACGGCAATCGTCTCGGTTGGCCGCGCTGCACATCCCATTTTTCTCTTGTGGCCCCAAGATCCGTGTGTCATTAGTTTTAAATTTCCTCCAAGCGTCTGTATATATATATATATATATATATATTATATTATATGTGTGTGTCCCTTTTAACTTGCAACTTATATACGTACGCTCACACACACACACACACACACACACACACATCTTCGTGCATAACTGCATATATTATACTACATATAGATATATTGGAAACACTGCGTACGATTTCAATAAAACATCGGTTGTTACAGAGTGTCCCCTCGTCCATCCACAACAATAGATGGCATATAGCAATATTATTTATATCAGTCTCAGTCTGTGTGCTCGGAATGTCTTATAACTGACGACGCAAAAATTTCGAATACTCAAGTGTTTCTGAGTAATGAAACCCTCATTTCCTCTAACGTGCACACCCATACCCACACGCTCGAGTATATTATAAGTATGTGACTTTCGTGGATCGTAGAGGACTTTGCAGTGATCGTAAGACGTAATAGACGTAATACCTACTACAGGACAACTACGGTTTAAAAAATGTAATTCGGATTATTTGAAACAATCGTCAGACGGAATATAAATTTAAATTTTAGGAAAACCTCTTACAGCGAACCTTACTAAAGGTAATTGTGTACATGTTCGTCTTTAGTTGAAACATTTAACTTAGCTACTGCTGCTCAGATACGTAGGTGCATATTATTATTATCGACAATCATACATAGCTGATTTTGCAATCATTTATTTTATTTCAATTTGCATTTAATTAATTGATGTAATGAGTTTTGAAATGCTGATATAATAATAATTGACCATCGATACATTTAATAGTACAGTAAATGTTTTATATTATTATAGTCTAAGATGTAATCATTGCAACGCAGTATTCGAAAAATAATAATTTGTTGAAAGTAAAGTAAGGGTCAATAACTTACAGATTACAACTATATTTGCTGCTGGTAAACATATTTTTAAAGATGGATTTAATTTATACTGATTAATTAATGATAATTTGCATAAAATATGATGTATAACAGTTAAATACAATATGAAGTGATAGGTTAAATTAATTTACATATCGTTTCAATATTCCGGAAATAAATTTTAAATTTAGATTATTGTCTAGAATTTCTTGGTTCAAATGTTCAAACGCAACCAAAACCTACTCTTATTTTTAAAATATTGTTGAAAAAAAATGGATTAAATAAATTAAGGAAGTGGTTAAAAAATATTCTTGAATCATTTTTTAGGTGCTTTTCAACAAACACATTATGAAATACCTATGTATGTACTTTAATTTCAAATAGATGATGTCGAAAATATTGTTTGTATAGTTACAATAGAAATAAATTCAAAAATTGATATAAGTAAATATTATACTTGGATCTATCAACATAATATGACTAAAATTTCAATTAGGTAATTATATAATGTGTTGTATTGGATTGTGAAAAAAATTGGACTTATCAATTGTCTTAACATACATCACTATGCTTGCTGATGGTTTTTACATTGAATTGTTATTATTTACTTAACCTTTCATTTCTAAAAGCATATATATCGTCATATTTAACCATCACTTTTTTTTTATACAATTAATTTATTCAAATAATTTTTTTCGATACGATTTGTTATTCTACGTAATGCTGATATATTATATTTGTATGATGCTATAAAATATATATTATATTCAATTTAATAATTTTCTTACTCGTGATTTAGTTAATAAACTTTATGGCATAATTTTTATTTTTAAATTAAAACAACTCTGTGTAGCAATGAAGATTATAAAGTAATAAATATTAATTATTTACCCAAAATTCAAATATACCAACTAATATCACAGAAGCTTATCGTCTCTAAAAGTATGTGTCTATAATATTCATTCGTTATTATGTCACTAAGTGTAGTTATTTTTCTTTTCAAACTTAGATAAACTAAAATCTGCGACTACTCACTTCTCAAAACCTCGCTCTGGGGGCTCTTTGAACTCCGAAGAAACATTTGCATGATTAATGCCGTAAGCTTTAAGTTTTTTTTTATTGTGATGATCCATGTTTTAATTTCTACTATTAAAGCATTGGCACATAATGTTCTTTTGTACAGTATTATGTTGTTTCAAATAAGAATAAAATGTTGTTGTAGTGGAATCAGTTTCCGGAATTCCACTGATTCAGTAAAGAGATTTATTAAAATAATATCTTTTAAGTAAGGGTACAATAAAATATTTTAATAAATAGCAGCTACCTTTTATTGATAACTTAGGAAAGAAAAAATTGTAATCGTAAATACAAAATACGACTTTATTGATAGAAATTATTGTTTTATATTTTTTATAAAAAATT
>PVMI01069376.1:0-10904 GCA_008528875.1 Aulacorthum solani | reverse complement strand
AGCAATATTATTGCAGCATGCTATTCGAGCAGGGTGCCGTGTAAGTCGGTCCGACTTTTGGTTGATTTCCTGGAGTCGATTGGTCATCGGCGGTCGGCTGTCGATATGGTTTGACAACCTATCCGTTTGATATTTTTTCTCAACTCACGTTAGAGCTCATTCTTAAAAAAATAAAATAAATAAATATACCTATGTTTTATACTTTTATAGAAATGCACTATAATGTAATAATGTTATTGTGTTAAAAACTTTTATAACACTTAAGTATAGGTATGTCTTGTATAATATAGTTTGTGTTCACTTATCTGTAGTTGAAATAACAGCAGACAGGTGGCATAATAAGCTTATTATTATTGGTTTAATACTACAACGCAATCATTTTATGACATATTTATGTGTAATAAGTAAAAATGTAAATTTAATAATACTTATTATAGTTATTATGTTCGAATAAAATATAACCCATTGAATTGACTTCAAACCTTTCAAAATATTATATATTGCACACGCCTCCGAAAAAGATAAAAGCACAAATAACTATTTATATATATTATAATATAAAACTTTTGAAGTACTTTTACTTTCTCAAAAAGGGTTTTCCGGGAAAAAAACGAGCAAGGTTATAGTATGTATTCATATATATATATATATTCTAGAGATAGCTAATATAATATAATATTATCGTAGTCAGTTTTTTCGGTTTTTAGCGACCAAAAGCTTTTAGGGATTTTGAGATATTAAATATTTGACACAAGACGCGTGTACAATTGATTTTCGACTTAAAAAAATAAGTGCACAGCGGAAGTTGATAATATTAGTATGCCTATAGAAACTTGTACTTTACTAGTAACGTGACCGATGTTTTGTTAGTGCGTAATATTTATAAACTCTTTAAATCTCTGCACCGACACAAAGGTAGTTTTGTTTTTGATAGATTTTATAAACTTTTTTCCGCCAAAATATACAAGCCAACGGCCGTGTAAATGTCTCATAAATCATAAGCCCTGGTCCCGACACCAATTATCCGCAGGCCGCGATGATTATCACGCGCTTGACGATAAACAATTTTCCCAAACACTCATAATCCCAGAACACAGAAATAACCATGTATGGATGACACGGATATAATATACTTACTGTTGCTATTTTTATTTCGTCCAATCGCGGCCGATTGAATAATTGAATAATTATTGTTGGTCGTAAAAACGCGCTGTTTTATTTTTATTTTTTATTATTATTCGCGTCGCAATAAAAGTTTGGTGCAAAAAACCGATGAAATAAAAAAAAGCGATAGTGAGCACCGAATTGACGTTTTTGCATATAAATGTTGCAAATCCGAACGAAAAAAAAATATGTGTAGAAAGAGCATATAGACGTTATCGGAGTACCCAATAATTATCAATTGGAACGGTGATTGACATTTTTAAATAATAGGCAAGTACCTAATGAAAAAAAAAATGTTATTGCCTAGTTCAAAAAAACATTGCTGTATCTTATTAATATTTTTTTTTTTCAAAATAATAGCAAGTGATTAATGTACAGTTAGCTAAGCAGTTGGCTTGGGTGGGAGTGTTTTTTCGGAAGGGGGGGAATCCTACGAAGGACCTAACAATACATATTTTTAAACAAAAATGTATTTTCAGCTTTCTCGGGTATCTTATAAATGACAATTTTCTTGGAAGTCGTAAACCAAGCAAAACACGAAGTTCTAATATTAGGCTTATCGGCTGACAAAGACTTAAAACTGATGTCCCGAAGAGTTGTAAAGATGGCGTTCATCGCCGGTGACATCGATATGTGTATTATTACTATCGTTATTATTACGCTCATAATATACGTAATCCAGAGTAGAATTCAAAATGAGCTTTACCGCAAAGCGGATCGGCGGCGGCTATATACACACACATGTGGCATACGTACACATGCGTGCATAGAGGTTGGTTAGTGCGCACATACTAACCAAATTATAATATATCGTACACGATATACCTACCTATAAGGTATACCTAACATATACACGGTCTCGATCGCGCGTAATGTATTTGATTAGTTACCTATACATATATATATACGCGTGTGGGTGGGTACACCTGAAGTCCGACGATGCAAAGACGGCGCTCTGTCGTCGCATGATAATATATACGTACCTATGTACAAACAGATATACACACACACTTATATATATACATGTATATACATGTATATATAATAACGTTCGTTTCACTTGATACAATATATACATACGTGTGTGTGTGAGCACTCGCATTCATTAACATGTATTTTACATATTGTTCATTTAAACGTGTACGGCGCGCGAAAACCCGGAGGAGCTCATTTCCCTAAACTCGTTATCGCCGCCACGCCCGGGTGTGACCCATATTTTAAGAACAAAAATCCCGCGACGATTCCCGGCGGAGGATTTATTGTAATGGCCAACGATATAAAATATATTGTAATAATATAATGTGTGCGCGCATGTGTATTTGCGGTGTGGTATGTACATAATATTTCGTAAACACATATAAATTATGATATTGTACTCCGTGCGTGTTAATAATAATATAATAATAGTAATGTACGGCATGTTATAATAACAGACAAGTGAAAACTGCAGAGGCAGTTGGACCGCGCACGACAAATATTTTATAATAACACACATTATCACGATGCCGAGGAAAAACGACAGACTGAAGGCGAAAAATAATAAAATTGCCAGCTAGGAATCTGCATATTATTATTGTAATACACACATGGTACGGATCGCATAATAATTGTCAACAATATAGACGACTACACGCCGCTGCAGGGTACTTATTGCAAATGTTGAGCTTAACACAATCTGCGGAGATCGCATACATATTACGATACGGTTCTAACGAAGTGTTCAATCAAATTATATGATATTGGTCTCGTTAAGTGACGTAATAATAGTATGCACAATGACAGACTCATTTTTTATTCAAGTTGACTCTGCCTGTCGTTCGGCTCGCTGTATACGACACAACAACATTAAAACGAGAATACGTAAATAAAATATGATGGTCACATTGTGATAAATACGTTTTATTGATTAAAACTGGATAATACTTTTTAGCGTTAGCATAATATTTCTATTCGGTTTAAAATGGCTTCAACTGTTTGTTTCCAGACGGTTTTGACAAACAGACCAATTCAGGTTTGTTTATTAATCGTGTTTAAGTAGTAGACGAGAGCGTACCCAAGTCTTTCGAGTTCAAAGTTTGAACTTCAAACTACAAAGAAATTCGTTAATGACTGTATAATTATAATAATATACTAAAAAAATATGTATCTACTGTTTTTATAATAATCAATAGTCATTAATTTTTATAATAAATTCAGCATTTAATGTTCAACTACTGTATTAAAAACATTTCAAAAATCTTTTTTATGAAAATAACGTTTCAAAAAGTTGAAAAAAAACACCGCTCATAACAGATTTTCTGGCACTTAGAAAAATACAGTAGAAAATCATATTTTCGATTTGTAACAAAGAGAAATAACCGCTATCGGACAAAATTAATTTAGTAGGAAGTTCTCTATCTTCGTACGATAGTAACCTCTTGCGGGCCTATAATATTACACGATTATGTAACAAGCAGAACGATCACTGTAAGACTGTATAGCTGACTTGGCCAGGACCTCGATCGATCGATTTAACGCTGAATCGATACCTTCTAGGTCAAGCCATGGTTTGTACGCCTTTTCGATAGGTCGATGGTGGTTGCGATTTACCCCCTCGGTTAGGTCCGATCACAGCGATTCATAGTTAAGTCCATCGTCGGACCGCAAAGAATCGTACAATGCGATCGTAACCGACGATGACGACGACGGACGATCCATGGTTGTCGGTGGCAGTCGCTTATGATCGAGTTGTCGCTTCTTTGAGCGATTTTTCGGTTTTATTACTCCTGTCGATTTCTTAACCGGTGGAGGCTTTGTCTTCTTTGGTTTTGGCGTAATTTCTTCGTCGAGGCACGAAGGTTCTTCATCACATGAGGGGTCTTCGGAGCATGTCACTACCTCTTCGAATTCTTCGGTCGTCTTAGTAATTTTTTTGGTCGCCTTGCTCAATTTTATAGTTGTCTTACTCGGTTTTTTAGTCGTTTTACTCGCTTTTTCCGTAGAGTTACTCGATTTTTCCGTGGGGTTGCTCGAATTTTCCGTAGAATTACTCGCTTTTTCTGTAGGAACGCTAGACCTTTCAGTCACCGGACTAGTTTTTTCGGTTTTCGGAGATTCATCTGTTACTTTTCTCGTTTTTTTCTTTGGGGTCGTTTGTTCGATCGAAGTCATTTCTTCTTCTAAACAGATTGTTTCTTCAGAACTTGACGTTTCTTCTGAAGATGCAGTTTCTTCTGTACATGTAGTTTCTTTGGTTATGCTGGTTACTTCAGTCGAAGTCGTTTCTTCGGTCTCTCGTATTTCTTCAGGTGCTTCAGTAATAGCTTCAGTCGTCGTTGAAGTTTTGGCCATCTTAGTTACCTTGCTAATTTTGGTCGTGGTAACCTTAGTCACCGTGTTATTCGTCACCGGAAAATTGGGATACGTTTTCAGTATCGGTGACCAACGTTTGGTAGTCGGTACAGGCGTGGTGAACTTGATCTTGTAACAGCGGGTATGGTTCGACGTATTGTTCGCTGTATGACCCACTGTTACGGTTTCACCTGCGGAGAGTGAAATTCGGGTATTACTTTGGTAGGTTTACATAACACATGTAAATATGTTGTATTTATAAGCTACCTGTATAATACAAATGTATACCAATGTGCCTACTTAGACAGTTGATTATTTAAATTCGATTAACAATTTACAACAATTTTGAGTATATTTTTTGAAAAATCAATACATTATAAGTTGATCAAACTACCTATTAATAAACTTCTACTAGGTATGGAATGATTGCGAAAAATTATGTTTGTGCAGTTCCATTGCATATTTGATGAGAATACTAGTAGTAATAGTGTTAAATGTTTTTTGTAGGTACAAAATACGATCTTTATTAATTTATTAAAAATTAAGTTGAACGACTCTAGTGTTTTTTTTATTAAATAATAGAAATTCGCAATTTTAATTTCAAATAATTGTTTAAATAATTTCATAATTTAAAATAACAAGCTATTTCTTCGTCATAGCCTTTTAATATTATTTAATTTTAATGTGAGAATAAAACAATTTATCGTTAACATACTTGAAATCAAAAAAAAATATTTCTCTTTCATAAAAACGTTGAAAAATCATCACTACATCAACGAACTGATGACGATAGTCTTATATTATAACCTCGTATCTATTTTATCATCTCATATTACATAGTCATAGTGGGATGGTGAACGTTTGGGTCAATAGAGCATCGCACAGTAGTTTAAAAAAAACCTTGTTTCAGCAACGGTTGAACCTTAGCAGTTAAGAACTTTGTGTTATAATTTATAACTTATAATATAAGTCAGAGGTTCCTAAACTATGGGTCGAGATTATATTTTTGGTGATTCTTGTTGAGATTTTAAATATTTATAATATATTTTTTGTAACATACAATATTTAATATTAGATTAGTGTCATATATATGTACATCTAAAAGTGAACATTTATATATTTTTTTGTATAACTACTGGCATAAATCAAATAGGAATAAATATATACAGTATTTTTCATTTTTCAGTATAACTAATAGTTATACTGTAGTAGTTATACTATAGTTATTAACTATACTGTTCATTCTGGTTCAATTTAAGTGTATTATTGATCATTATCTACAACGATTACAATAGTACCGATGACGTGTCACCTGTTAGACTTAATGGTATAGTAGAGATAGCAATTTGCAAGAAAAAAAGGTAATTAGTATGTTTTGGGTCCCTACAATTTAAACTTTTTCTAAAATTGTTCGTACTCTGAACAGTTTGGGAACCTCTGTTATAATTTTAAGTGAGTATTGCCGCGTTGAAAAACCTATTAGTCTGGCGACGGAAAGCCGTCTTCGATGGTGCATCGTGGTCATGAATCGACCATGTTCACTCTCTGTGGCTGCGACGATATTGTGTGTCTTCGCGGACCGGAAGTACCGCGACACGGCAACCGTTTGCCGAGGCACGACGGTCGCGCAAGGTGACAACTTGTATGGCGGCGGGTAAACTCCGCTGTAAACCGTCGGCGACAGTACCGCTAACACGATAGCGGCGGTGACGATTGTAGCGGTGGCGGTGGCGGTGGTCAACAGCGTCGGGAAAGTGTGACTATGATAACGGTACCGGTAAAAACGTTTCCGGTTCATGACTGTCCGAAACAGACGGCTTGCTGTGGTGTGACGACGTTATCGTGCCATGCACAATAATAATTATCATAATAATAATAACAGCATGTATGACGACGATGACATATCAGTGGCGTTGTTGTTTGGCTGTCCGAGAAAAAAAAACTTCATAGAGTCATCTAGTTTCGCTGCCTGGATACCAAACGCAAACCAGCTGATGATCGTCTATGACCTCGACCGTGAACATTAATTTATTTAATTACCGGCTTACCGCACACTCGTAAAATTACAAACTTAATATTATAACGATCAAGCAAATAACGCATAGCATTAATGGTTGTAGGTTTTGTTTGGTTTCGTCTCGTCCATTATAAATACTGGGGTTCAACCAGAAAATGTGATTTTTGGACCAGCCACGAATTAATCAAAAATAATTATGCCGTGAAAGGACGTATTTTGAACTTGTGTTTTTCTCATTCCTGTTTTTATAGAAAAAAGTACTTAGAGTATATGATTGTTAGTTACGAGTTTTTCGACTTGGAAATAAGAAAAAACTAAAATAAATATTAATATTAATATTATATTATTTTATTCAATAAGAAAAAAATTAGATCAGCTGGAAGCTTACAGCTATATAGGTAGTTAAAACACGGTTTCACAGTAAAATAAGGTTTGGAACACTCTTCTTGTACTTTTAATCCACTGTGTATGTTTATTATATAGGCATAAAATAATAAAATAATAATTTTAATGACACGTCACAGAACTTAGTTAGAATAGGTTTCTTGGTTTAAAGAACGGTCAAATGACATATGCTTTGTTTTCTCCCCTCGTAGTTACTGTTAACTCCTCGATATATAATAAGCTTTTATCTTAGGTACTACAGGAATTTTTTTTCTTTGAAATATTGTTTATTATTTTTGTTTACAGTCTTTACAAAATAAATTAAAAACCAGTAAGTGTGATAATGCATGTTCAGAAATATCAAAGATACTTAATGTGCTAGTGAGAAGCTACTCGAAAATACACTAACACCAGCAAACTATTATTTAATATTTTAGCAAATCTGTTGGAAAATGTATTTTAATGTTTTGCAAACTAAATATTCTAAGAGGTGAGAATTAGGTTAATTGTTTTATAAACTTGTTTCTGTGATAGCTTGAATAACTATTATATAGTGTTCTTCCTCTTGTATTGCATCTTAACTAGGTGGAAGGTAGGTACTAGATAGGTAGATATTATTAAGTAAGTTATTATATGAAGACTTTTTATAACTTAAAGGTTTTGTATTGAAGGGTTTCGCCATACCCATGCATAACTGAATATTCCACAAGTACAAACTAGACTTATTATTTATTTATATATTATAAGTTCACATGATTCCCTAAATAGTTTTGATTAAATAGTGGTCTTTGTAGGTTAAATTAAGAGTTGGCTATTAACTCTCGAGTTTGAAATGTGGACCCTGGTTAGATAATTATCTAGGGTTAGTTCAAGATATTTTACTCAAGTCTCTGTTGGTACTTGGTAGTTAGTTGCACTTGCTTATTTACATGCAGGTCGAAGATATCGTATTTTTTTTTTTACTAAAGAAATAACCCTCGGTAACTTGGCCATTGGAATAAGAGACGTATTTTTTTTTTTACAAATATGTATTACATAATATTAGAAAAGTTTAATAACAATAAATGTATAGACTAGATTATATGAGCATATTTATAAGATTGTGTTGTTCAGATGGTAAAATAAGTTTGTCCAATCCTAATTTTGTAATTGTAATTTACATTGATTTTAATATTTTCAAAAGATAACTCGATAAGACGTTATCACCGTAAAATTAGATAGAAATATTTTGTAATATTTTTCTAACTGTAACACGATTTTTGCGGAACTCATTGATTAGTGTATTTTTGAACAGGTATCTATCTAGCTCGCTATCTAGGGACGTTAAAAATGTTTCTTTTTAGATATTATGAACATGGATTATAGAGAAAAGGAAGTGGTAACTTGCTTGAGAGTCGAAAGACACTAGCTTTTATTGAATGACACGTAGAGTAAGAGGTGGCAGATAATAAAGAAGCCGTTTGATGGATCATATTTATTTAAAATATACATACGTGTTGCCCTAATTCAAATATAAAATCACTAAAACAGAAAAGCAAATATTTTACAAAGTAAAATATAAAAATTGTAGAAATGTCATTGAAAAAATTGTTATTAATAAAAGAAATGTAATGCATTTATAATACAAATAAAACTAAACAATATTAATTCACAAAAATGTTAGTGATGGAACCTCGTTGCTTAGCTTCATCATCCTGCACAATGGATTGTTCTTAAGATAAAGCGTTGGACAAATTAAAATAGATAAGGAATGGAAATGGCCAAAGTTCCAAGGAGGGACATGGAAATTGATATTACTCAATAACACAGGAGCATTATTAACCCTTCTATCAGCTAATTATCTTAAATCAAGAATCCGAAGAACAGGAGTACAATCGTGTTGTGAGCCTTTAGTGTGTGTAATATAAACTCAGAACTTCAAATATTCTCCTTAAATACACTCAATAAATATAGCAGTAGAGATATTAATTTTAGATGCCCGATTGCGTCCCAACACACATTTGCTTATAAAATAACGTATAATTAATAATATAAAGTTCTATAAACATATACTTTTATTAAAATGCATTACAAATAGTCTATAATACATATAAATAGTCATATAGTCAAATAATTGTTTACAATAAAAAAAGATTTAAAACAAACTTGATGTCATTAAATATTCTATAAATAGTACAATAGTAAATTAATTAATACATTATAGTGTTAGAGGTAGATAATGTGATAGGAGAAAATAATTTAAAATCAATACAGACACCTTTTACAAAGCCCAAAAATGTAAGTGATTTCATTAGGATCAAATAGGTAGGTGATAGGAATTTTATATAGTGAAAGAGTTCATCAGGTAATTTTACAAAAGCGAATATTTTCACCTTGAGGTAATTATTATGTTCACATATTTTAATCAGGGGATACAAATCTTCTATGGCATATTTAACCTTGCAACTAATATCTTGGATAAATTTATCGGTTAGCCGGGGCCGGTGAAAACAATTCAGATTATTAAATTCCAATGTCCACCGATCGTCGCTAGGACATTCCAAGTGCAGCGCTGCGAGTGGTAGCACGAGAACGATAAAAAAAAATACAGGAAACATTTTTTTATGCGTTTTCATCCTCTTTCAGCGCCATTCGCCCTCTTTGATCCCGGGAGTTCACAGATAGGATATTATATATTATTTATATTGTCTTATAACGAAACTTTGCAGTACACACAAACTAGTATCACCTTGTGATGCGGAAAAATAATTGGCCAGCTCGACACGATACCGCCGTCTTGTTTGTTGTTGGCGTTATCACGAGGTCACGACGTTCGTTATTAATATTGTCATCATACGATTACCTATACCCTCCGTGTGCTATAATTATCGTCGTCTCTAGGGTTCGTGAGTGGTATCGCGATGATGGGCTAAGAGCTGAGGATAGCACCGTGATGTCTGCTTAGTTAATTACGAAAACTTGCAAAAGCGCCACACATCGGTGTATGCATAAATATGTATAGGTACCTACACTTGTTTCTGAGTGCGTAAGAGTGAAAACGCAATTAGCATTTAAATTCGTTCGCGGCCCCGTCGCGAGGTCACAGTGTGGTAAATAATATTGTATTTATTATTTTCATCACAACATTATGCGGACGCGTCTTGAACAATATAATATATTTCCGAGGATTTTCGCTTGCCGATCTCGTGTTCCGGTGATATTTGTCTCCTCGTCATCAACGATAGTGTTTTTCTTTTCGTCTCCTCTCGTTCGCCGAAACGTGCGCGCGCTCACCACACGGTGACTCGTTTATTTTACATTATTATTATCTTCGAGCTGGGTACTCGATTTTTGGGACTCGACAGACCGCGTTCGGGATTTTTCCGACGGATCCTCGCCGATCCACCAGAGCTGAGTAGGGGGGTCACGTCATCGTGTGATGCAAGCGGCGTGTCGCATAATATACAAAAAGAGAAACGGCGGGAACGCGCTTGGCCGACGATGGTGGTAAAAAAATAAGAAAAAAAATCAGGGAAAAAACTGAATAAAAAAACACTATACAGCGAATACACGTGTCGACGATTTATATTCGCGGGCTTGGGCGTAAACGTTGCCCCCGCAGTACGTTTTTCATATATTCGTGTTCACCGTCATGCAATATTATACGTATTATATAGTCACAATATGTATGTTACGATTATACGAACGTTCGTACACACATATGAGCATAGAAAATATTATGTACATACCTCTATGTGTGTAACGCGCTTATACCTATTATGTTAAACAAACACGTTATCCCAGCGCGTAGGCGTGTTTGCGTTTTTACGCCACGTCGCTAAAAATATTTATATGATATGAAAAATATAAAAACAAGTTCGCCCCCCCCCCTCCTTGCGACCCGTTCAACTCCTGTGGATGTTCTTTTATGTAGCCTAATAATATCACTAACCCCCACTTATTTCGAAGTGTACAGTGTGCGATCTTCGTGTAAAAGTCGATGGGCGGCGACGGTACCATAGACACAGTG
>PVMI01069372.1:596-22083 GCA_008528875.1 Aulacorthum solani | reverse complement strand
GAACAGTTATTGTAACGTTTTCGGAGTTTATTTATTCATTAGTTTTAATTTAAAATATGGCCCAGTGTATTAAAATTATATTGTTTTAGAATTTCCAATAGGTCTCCTTCCACTTCTTTCCACATTGCACTTTATCTCTTTTTTTCCCACATATTTACTTAAACCAAAACAAACACATAAGTACATAATTATGTTTTTCTTTGTATTTTTGGTTAGTAATTTAAAATTGACTGTAGTGGGACTACAGCATGAATTACAATATAATTTTAAATTAAATATTATATTATTTCCTTCAAAATATGCTTTTACCAATTTAGTATCAAGATAAAGAATAAATTTACCATATTATTATTCTTTATCTCGATGGCTTTTACAAAGTAGAGCAACTGGACCTCTTTCAATTTCATTTTTTGCATCAATAATAAGTTTCATTCAATTTCTACATTTTTTAATACACTGAATCTAAGTAAATAGACCTCTGATCATATGTTTTCAATTTATCATCATTAATAAGTAAAGTTGGGTTTTTACATACATTTTTTAACTTCAATTAGACATTTGATTTAATATTTATTACTAATTGTGTATGGGTTTTCAGGTAAAAGAATCTAAAGAATGTAGACTGCAGTCTCATCTCTCAAGTTCTTACCCAATTATTTTTTTTACTCCTTAAAACATGTTCGCCTGTATCCTCTCTTGTTGTCACTTTGTTTGTGTGTCTCTAGTTGATTTTTTTATATACATTTTTTAGACCTTGATAACCAGCTGATGCTCCCTGAATAGTCATTATTTTATGAACAAAATAATTTAAATATAATTTTTAGTTTAAGAATTTAAAGATTATAGTTTGCAGTCTTTGAATTGTGGTCTACATGTATTTTTTTTATGATTTTTAAAATGCATTTGCCTGCGGGCGCAGTTTTTTTCTTGAATTTAACTCTAGTTGATTTAATTAATTACAATTTTTTTAACATTGACCAACTAATAGTAGGACACCTCGCATTGACCACTTGTTGAAGAGTGAAAACTAATGATTGTAAATAACGCTATGGCTCCGGCCGCCAGACTCGGTGGCCAGTTAAAATAACATAAGTATATAATACCTATTATTTAAACTCTATGTCCTTCGCTCCACAGCATAAGAAATAAGAAGGATGATCAACACAAACTCCATACATACTGTACGCGAGACTGAAAGAGGCATAAGAATACATGCATATGCGTAACGTCGCCTTGTGTTTATTGTCGGATGCCTATTCAAATTATGTATTGCCCCTTATAAAAATATGCTTATTCTTATCACTGAACATACTTTTCATTGCTAATACTACGCTCCGCGAGAGCTTAAAGCATAGAATCAAGAATATTAAAGTAGGATTCCGCCATTCCGCGCAAACGTATATAAACGGAAAATCGCAAACATATAACCTATAACTTCCAAATTACCTAATGGTTTTCGCCAATTAATTGTTGCACCATAGTTCTTGACTCGTTGTAATACATAGGCTTCCGAAAAAAATTGAAAAATTTGCGAAGGCCCTAAAGCAGAATATTTGGACCGAAACATTATTTGATATCAATAAATTGATAACGACGATGGTGGTCTAATCTATTCTGTGTATATACCACGATCATGGACTAACCTAACCACGATTATAAATTTATAACATACTGTTCTATGATTACAATCGCTTATATATTTTGTGGTATTGACAGAGTCTGACTGACGCCTTTTCGGCTTTTCGCATCCTATTATCATTATTATCATTTAGAGTGCAAGCCAGTTGTGTAAATTTGTGTTTCTTTCTCTGTGTTCTGTACTTCTGTCTACGGCAATTCTGTTGTTCAGTAGATTCTGCGACTTTGCATCCAAGTCTGAGGTTGAAGTTCGAAAGTTATCGATTAATCTTTTAGAAAACATTCTGATTTTTCCTGTCACACCACTTATTGATTCCAAATGGACAGTACAAGTGCAGTAACAACGGTAAGGTATGAAGATTATGTCGAGTATTTTCTGTTCGTTCGGTCGGATGACAGTGAAGAGGATGCCGAAGAACTGGTGAAGCATATTAACCACTTGAACACTAAGGCGTTGGAGTTGGTAGATCGGCTGTCCGAACAGTATATATGGCACAAGGACAGGTTCAATTTGATACCTCGGTTTTGTCCTTCGGCAGAACTGAGACAGTCGTTCTCGGATACTTCGGATGGTAATACCTAATATTTTATCACAACTTAATTTACCTAATATTTATCCATTAGAACCCATTTTTAACACTCTTCTCCCTTCCATCCTACTCAATTATTATACCACAAAACAGACCTATTCCGCGATTGTACGATGGTTCTGAGCCATATTTGCTTTTTTACTGTTTTCCAGAAGTATTACCGCCACATTTGTATGGTGTAACCCACTACGGTGATAACATTGAAGACGAATGGTTTATTGTATACTTGCTGAAAGAGATCACAAAGGAATATCCTGAACTAATTGCTCGGTATCTACATTTTAGTTTGTTGTTTACTTAATATTTTACATTCCTATGTTTAGTGTTATAGATTCGGATGGGGAATTTCTACTGATAGAAGCTGCAGAGTGTTTGCCCAATTGGGCTAATCCTGACAACTGTGATCAGAGGGTAATTCTATTTTTTTTTATGATGAAATTACATATTGTTATCTATCTTAATTTGTTAATTGTCTTAAAAGGTCTACATAAGTGATGGCGATGTTCATATTATCCCATTAGTTAGTGCAAATAGTAGAAAATCAATTACTGTTTCACAAGCATTGGAACAGATTACCAAATATCCGACTGCCACTATAGCTACACAAGAAGTCAACTCTGCAATATCATCACGAGTGCATGGGTAAAGTATACAAATGTAATTGAACGCATTTTAAATAATATCAATTTTTTTAATTTACAGGTATCCCGGTAAAATTAAAGAAAATCTCCATTGCTGTCATGCTTATATACCAGTAGGTGTAGCGTACTTATTAAAACATCAACCTAGTCTAATAGCACCGGCTGTTATAGCATTTTGTCATAGAGATATGTTGGATGTTAAAGCATGCCAAACGATGAAGTAGTTTGTTTTGTATTTTAACATCTATAGCAGTTAATAATTATACTTTTCTGTTTTTAGACATTTTCCTCCCAAAGAAAGAGTAATGCGTACAGTGACTATGACTAAATGTTTGTATGCTATGCTTATAAAACAAAAATGCGTTCCTGAAAAGAGAACTGGTTGGGATTTAGTTGAAACAACAGACTTGCAATACAAAGCACAAATTACGGGAATAAGAATTGTAAGTATGACAAATATAAATTTTACTTAAATAATAGGTGCCTATAAAAAAATTTTAAAATTTGAACCTGTTTACAGTTGATATTATACTCAGTGTTTGGAACATTCACTAAAAAAAATGAATGCGTTTACTGGGTTGTTCATTTAATTTTTTTTTTAATAGGAATCATAATAATAATATAATTAAGCAATATATTTTAAACATATATTTCTTAAATGATAAATAAATTGATCTTCTTAAAAATTGTTCGATTCATTAAAATATAAATGTTGTTCACATTCACATTCAATTAAAAAAAAAAAATGAATGGCGTTCGCTTATCGTTCACTAAATATGAACTTGCGTTCAAGAACGATATTTTTTCCAAATACTAATTATATAATAGTAGTTATAGTCATAAATAAAATTTTTTTAAATATAATTTTTGTGGGGAAAGTTACCCTAATCCGGTTGCTTACACTTATAGAAGTGTTTTGGTACAATTTTGCAAAATTCTATGGTGGAAGAACTATAATGACTATTCCTTATATAGTAATAAATATATATATATTTGATAAATCGTGTTGTATTTATGTATAATTTTTTGAATATTTTTTGTTAAGGCTTGCGGATTTGAAATATTAGCCAGTCAAGCAAAAACAACTGCCAAAGACGACACACCTATAGATTTGACCTATGACAAACGTTGGCATCACTACAAATCTTCTTTGGCTGAAAAAGGATATTTTAAAGTAATAATTTATTTTATTTATTAGCTTATCCAACTCATTCAAATTTAACTCCACAATTGTGAAATTAATTAAGTTAAATAATCTAAATAGTATACCAATATTTGTGTTTTTAATTTTCAATATATTTTCATTGATCTTTTAAAATAAAATTATTCAGTTTGACCATTGATCTAAGACAAATATTTCCTCATAATCAAAAATATTTTAATATTATGTTTTGTCTTGAAAGAAATTAGAATTCACAAAAAATATATTTTGTTTGATTAAATTAATTTAAGATTATACAATTACTTAACTAACACTTTAATTGAAAACTTCTTCTAATTATTCTTGATTTATTAATGGTACTATGAGGTTGAAACTCAAAATTAATTAAAATTAATTTTTTTTATAAAATTACCTCTTTTACAAGGATAAAAAACCTTGTAACACACACTACACTTTATTTTTAATGTAGTAATTTTTCATTGGAGTCATATTAAAAAGTAAATACAAATAAAAATTAAATTCCTATGTTATTATTCAATTAATTCAAACTATTCACAAAACAAAAATTGATTAAAAAAAAAAATGGCTCAAAATTACTTAGTCCTATCAGAAATATCTTGTTTCTTAAAATATAGTTATAAATTAATGCTTATTCAGTTCAGCTTATTATAATAGAATACTTATAGTCTAGCATTGAATAAATATTATGAATGATTAAACTGTTAACACATTTGTTTACAAAAATAAGATTTTTTTAAAACTATTATTAAATAATCCAGTAAAAATTCAGTAATAATTAAATCATAATAAATAACAATTGTAATAAATTACTAATAAATAATAACATAATGAACAGAAAAAAAAATATCTTTTATTGTGATTTTGTTTTTTGTTTATCTTTTGAAACTATGATAATAATTTATTTCTAACTGCATTTTGTGCAATTATGTATGAAGTAGTAACATCTTTTTTAGTTTTAGGCTCTAAATGTACTGAGACTATTAAATTTATCATCTATACGGACTATAACAGGGGTGTTCCAGCTTTTGAAAATGGACTCATGGCTTTTTCAATTTTGTTAACAAATTAAATGGCCCCCATATAAATAATTTTAACAATAAAATAAAAAAAAATTTCTATTATTTACTTTAGACATTGCTCTAATAATAATAGTGCCGATACTACAAATATTTGCGCCCTGAGGAAAACAATATCATTGTACCTACCTCTCTTTCAAAAATAACTAGATAACATTTTGTTGAGGCTCCTAACCTTATAGGTCACCCACCCTTAACGCCAGCCCTGCTTGACAATAACCAGCAATACCCCTGGTATATTTACTTAGTATACACATTTTAATATTTCAAAAAACTGACAATTTTTTATATTAATTAATTTAGTTTAAACTAAATATTTTTTAAGCATATTTTGAAATGACAAATTTTAAATTTAAAAAACTTCACCTGTAAGGCTGTAACATACCTCAATTGTGGTTTCTTAAGAGGAAGTGTTTTCTCCATATTACAATTAATGTACAACGTAGAAAAAACTGTTTTTATATTTTGATATCTCTTAGGTATCAGAAAAAAGATTAATTGTTTCAAAATCCATTATTTTTGTGTTTTTCAAACTTAAATACCTTTTTTTGTAGTTCCCTTATCAAAAAAAAAAAAATAAAAACAATATTTCACAGCTGAAGTTCTCATTTTTATGTGGCGAAAAGTTGTTAATTAATATTTTTTTATGTATCTATTACAGAATTTATATGAAGGTTCAAATGGATACAAACTGTTAGAAGATCAAGCTAAACAGTATTATTTATCAAATGTAGATGAATATTTATCATCTCCATCAATTAGTCAAAGAATTAAAAATATTTTAGATGGTGTTACTGAACAAGAATTAGCACAGCTGAAAAGTGATATCTCAGATTTAGAACCAGCTGATGATGAAAAGTGGTTAGATGTATCACCATCTGATTTAGATCAAATTCTTGAACAAAAATTTGGATTGAAAAATTCTGAACAATCTTCAGCATCTAATTTTGCTTCCTCTTTTACTGACAAGATTAGAAGCTTTTTGAACCAAGCATCTGATATTAATGGAGCAGATTTTTCTAAAAATCATCTTAGGCAAGTATAGATTATGATAAAGTGGAATATTCATTATTGCCTATTTGCATTATCTTAATAAATAATTTCTAGCAATTAATAGTACATATTTTATACACTTGTATTTAATATTAATTGTGAAGTTAAAAAATATTATTTAATTGATATTACAGTGACGATTCTGATGATTCGGATGATGAAGATAAGCCTGATGATGATAAACTTTCCAACTTGTTAGTTTGTGGACCAGACGTAATGCGCCCGACAAGTGATGATAAAGATGCAGTAGCTGTTAGATACAAGAAAAATAAAAGTAAAATAAATAAAAAAGGTAGTGTTAATTTTGAACCTGAAAAATATGAAGCTGCACTCAGAAGTATTTTAGGTATGGTTTAAATTAAATACATTATAACTTAAAATATTGTTTTTACAAATTTTATTGTTTTTAGATTTTAAAATTCCTGAAGACAATTGGGACGAATCAAACAGTTCTGACATGGATTCATATGGCAGCGATTGTGATGACATAATGTCGGGTAATAAAATAGTTATTAATAACATTGGTCTCTAACAAATGTTCTTTATAGTTATTTTCTGTACCTATAATTATTCAAATCTTATCAGCTTATGAGTTAATTATTAAAATTTTTATAGTTATTTTTAAATGCAAATTGTATACATTTAAATATCAACAAACTTAATTCAACGATCAGAGAGACATTACAGATGTTGTATATTTTTTAAATTTTATTAATTGATTGTGTTTTTTTGATAATCTTAATTGCATAGGATAAGTTTTGTTTATTTGGGAAGGACATTGAATTGAATTTGGTCTAGAAAAAAAAACTATTTTTAACATATTGATTGCACACTTCATAATTTTTAGAATCTATATTCTGTTATGTTATTTGAAAAATGTTTTCATTTGGGTTGTTTGTAAATATTTGCATTCATATGATTGTCGTATAATATGTTCTCTTTTGATTACAATTTATCCTACCTTGGACGGCTTTACTGAAACATCAAATCATAGTTAGTCATGTACATTGCACGTTCAATAATGAATACCTTATACTTAAATTATATAATTATAGCTTATACCTCATTTTGAAATTAGAATATCAATAAAGTCTAAGATATATCTTATAAAATTAAAAATAATATTTTAACACTAATAAGTAATATTATTTAAAAAAATACGTAATATTTAATACAGAATGTTTTTGTAGTATCACATTGATTGTAAACAATTAATTGGTGTCTTAAAAGCTTACAATATACCCTAGATATTCTTAACTTTAAATTTGATAACAAATCAATTTATTGTTATGTTAAAATTAATGATACAAAATAAATTCTGCTAAACACAATTTTTTTGCTATTTTGAATGTTTATAAGAGGACGACGTAGGTGAAGTGTCCTTAAAGTTACATTACTTACTAAAAATTGAACAACATTTTTCATTATTGATGTTTAGGAAGTCAGGCTGGTGCTAGCATTTCTAGTTATATGGCTCAAATGGATAAGGAACTAGCATCAACATCTTTAGGAAGTAGTTTTGTAAAGAAACCTACATGTGACAAAAATAAATTAAAAGTATGTAATTGACATTGTGTCCACAATTATTTTGTTTTACATTGTTCTTTTAATTTCCTTCTTACAGAAAACTGTAAGAATAGATCCTACAGTCCAATGTCAAGACAGCGAAGAAGATAATTTCTCTGATGTGGAAGATTTTGAACCTGTAGACATAGACGTGAATACTTTTCAACACATTCTCAAATCATATCAAGAACAGCTTGGTTTACCGGGACCTGCTGGCAACCTTTTAGGACCAGCTGGTCTAAATTTGGGTCAAGAACCCTCCAAATAATTATTTTAATTATAAAGTACAAATCACATTCTTCTCTTTTAATTTACATTTTTTTTATACATACATATATATATATATATATATATATAATTTAATTTATAGCTTTTACAAATTAAATAATTTCATGTATTTTATATATTTTAATATTAGTAAATGTTTCATCATAATTAAGTTTTGAATTACAAAAATAATCAACTTTTTACGTCAGGTAATGACTATCTTTTAAAAACATCCATGATAATGTTTGTTTACTCTAGTCGTTATTTGTTTCGTCGTATATTTGAATAAAATCAATTAATTCTATATGAAGTCTCTAACGTGTTCTATTTAAATAAATCATCTTTTGGATTCTTTTTGCTTACAGGCCATGCACCAGACAATCATAATATTTATACTGTTCTACTAACCTTTTACCTAAACTCTAAAGTCTCATCACTTTATGTGTGGATAGGTACTTAGCGGAAATCAACAGTTCAACTTAAAAAAATTTGTTTGTTTTTTTATGATATCTTTTACACATACATAGTACTATAATAGCTATGTACTAATGATTTTAGTTTTCAGAAAAAACCAAATAATACTCAAAGTATCATAATAAGAGTAAGTAAATAGGGAAATCAAAAATTGTCCAAAAAAAAATTCACACACATTAGCCAGTAAAAAAAAATATCTAATTTACAAATCACGCTGTTATGAAGTACATTCATTGATAAAAAAAATTTAATCCTTAATATAAACAGGATACGTGAGTAATAAATAAGGCAATTGTAATTATTATTAGTATTGTGTCAAACACATAGCATTATGACATCTGCCGTACATATTATTACTAAACCCGTAAACGAGTTTCGATTTTTTACCATATTCTTATAAATTACCTATCGAAACTGTAGTATAGGATGTACAAACTTCGAGAACGAACCTAAGGTATAACAATCATAATATTCTATTATTTGATTTATATCGTTAAAATAAAATGATCGATCAATTACAGAAAACAGTAGTGTAAGACGTGACAAAACGATACTTAATCGATGGGGACGGGTATTAAATGGGATTCAATAAAACCCAGTAGATAGGGTGACCCATCAGAGACGAAAGAGCTATCATGAAACTCCTGCGGACAGGTAAATATGATAAACCACATAATAATTAATAAATATGTATTTGAATTGACATATACTGATATACTTAGGCCTTCGCATGTGTGTACGCGAGTGGCTTTCAAACTTAAAAGATGCTTCACTGATAAGTGGATGCTACACGGGCAAAGATCATCGGAAACAAAATATTATAATAATAATAATATATGTGCGTCGATAAGCTTGATGGACCGAACGACGCGCGCATGTGTGTGTGTGTGTTAATTGATTTGGATAAATAATATAACCGATAATGTTACAAATCGTGTAGAGAGGGTGGGTGGATGGGCGGGAATAAATAATAATTATTATTATTGTGATTTAAACGATTAGTATATTATATGGAGCAGACGAGCAGCAGTATACCTATTAAGTTTATATTATTGTAATCACCGTTTCAGTTGGTCGGCAGTTGTACGTGCGGTAGGTTTAGTATAATATAACATTATATTATATTGAGCATCGGTTTACTGGGGCCTGCGAACGGTTTTGTTTTAAATATTTTAAACCGATTTTCGCGCGCCTTCACTTGATTACTGTGTATTCCGTCGCGGCCCTGGTGCAAACGATCGAAGACGAAACGACGACAATATATTAAAATATAATATATACCTATCATGGACTTGATCAAAGTGGCACTAGACCACGACAACACTGCATTGGAAATGCAATACGATTTGGAAGACGAGCCAGAGAATAGGAAACGTGTCGACGTTTGTTTGGCATACGGCGTCAACGGAAAGCCGCCATCGTACCTGACACCGCTGTTAGCCGTACAGGTAAAAATATAATAATATTATGAAAATATATCATTTATTTAGATTTAAATTTACGTACGATCTCATGACTCCACTACTCTAAACGTAAAGGTACCCATTTAATTATCCCACAGATAACGATATCATTATTTTACATTCTAGTTCTACAACAATGTATATTGTTCTTTTAAATCTGAGATCATTTTTTTTTTGATGTAGAATCATTAATCCTAATATCCCTAACGAATACTCAAGTATAAATAGGAATAGATTTTGAAAATAAACTGAGCATTTTTGCGATTCTTATGCAGGCATATATTGAATATAATTCGTAATGTTGAAACAAGCAAAGATTTTTAAAATGTTAAAAATAATTTTAATCAATTAAAACTTTAAAACTTAAAACTATAAAAAAATTGCCCACATTTTGTCTAGTCAACAGTAATGTTAACACAGTTTTTTAAATAATCTAATATTTAACACGTCTGAGATAGGGTGACTCGGAAACTAATTATAAATACCTATATATATACATATATATATATATGTATGCCTTATTAGTTATTCCTATTGTGATATAAGTACATACATATATAATGTGTGAAAATATGAATTAAGCAAGGACACACAAAAAATATGTATTTATTGTTATTATTGTTAAAAACATTTTGCAGAACGTGGTGACAACTTTAAGTTGTTTAATCTTCGTGTATAATATTTTGGCGCCGAAATTGTGCATTTTGCCAGAAGACCCGGCACGTGCACACTTGCTGGCCACAGCTGTCATGATGGCTGGCATCGGAACCGTGATGCAGACAATTTTGGGTGTCAGGTGAGCATAAAATGTATATATTAATTAATTATTTTTATCGATCTATAGATTTATTCCTATTAATATATATATTTATAATATTCAAGGATTAAGCGATGTAACGTAGTGACATATTTTAGATTCTTAGCGGAGCGATGAATGTACCTATATTGATTTGACAATGATATGTGTTTTTCATTTTTATTTTTTGTGTTGGTCATCACCTTTTGGGGCAGTAAAAATTATTCAATTTTCTACTTCAGCATCTTTTCTGATAGGAAAGTGAATTTGGTTAGCACTTTGAGGGATCGAAGATAAAAAATTCTTAGTAGGTACCTACTTTTTAAAGAGCGTCTGGAAAAATGCAAAGCCAGTCCTTGAAAAAATCGATTTAGTTGACATGATAAAATTTTCAAAATATTTTGACTCATTTTGAGATAATAATAGAGATTTAAAATTTTTTTTAAATTTATTTATTGCTTAAAAATTTAAGGTTTCTCAATTCAAATAAGTAGTTCATACTGTAACCAAAAATCTAAATAACATTTAAACATTATAAACATACCAAGTTTTTTTTTACAGATATTTTAAGTTCGAATTTTTATGAAATTTGATATTTAAACAAAGAATAACAATTTCAACTGTTTTTTGTTATTTAAAAATATTATTTTTGGGTACTTAAAATGTTTAAATTACATTTCTATATGATAGCATTTTCAATACATTTTTTTTTTGAAATAATGAATTCAACCACTCCTGTATTATTAAAGTAAAATAAATTATACTTTAATTGCAATAATTTCATAAAATTTACTTAGTAATTTATGTATAGGCTAAAAACCCTCTTCGGTTATAAAATAGTTTTTAGCACAGGTAAAATTTATTGTTTTATATAATCGAGTTCAAATTTAACACATCCATTATAGAGAGCCATCTAGACACCTAAACTGTTCAGCAGGGCGGTACCCACTTGCCATCCTTTTTTCCTTCAAAATTAAACTTTTTACCGTATAGATATAACTACATTATCCGAAATATTACCTTTGACAAAATAAAATTGTTGTATAGGTGTAGTTTTTTCAGTTCACTGAAATATTGTTAGTGGCCATTTTTTTGTAATTTAACAATACATATTGTGCCTGGAAAAGGTCTTGCAATTTCTTACACTAGTAAAGGAGTAATACGCTCCGTATATGTGAAATGTATTACGTACCTTATATGTATATTTAGTTATTTAACCATCAAAAACTATAATGCAATAAAAAAAGAAAACCAAAATAATTATAACCACTATATTAAATACATAGTTACTGAACTTCTATCAGAATATTTAGAACTCAGAACTAACAATAACTCCTTCTCAATTGCATATGTACTATATGTAATTGTCTGCAGACAATTTTTTTAGCTAGTAATTTTGGTTTTTGGTTTCCATTTTTAATAATGCCCCTCACCAAAAAATACACATTGTATAGCACCACAGCACTGTAAGTCCCTCTAACATTATTGGAATCTAACTGAGAGGTAAGTTAGATTATTTTATGAAATTTCATGTGTTTTGCGAGTTGCGATGAAAAAAAATCCCTCCTTATATTTGTTAATATTTATTAGTACCTATATTATATAATATTTTAGGTGCTTTATTAATGTTTGTATAGCATAATCTTCTATGACACTTTTTAATAATAAATATAATATTAAATAGGCTTCCGATTGTGCAGACCAGTGGATTTGTTTACCTTTCTTGCACGCTACCCATATTAGATCTTCCGAAATGGCAGTGTAATAGCAACATCGATCTGTTCACAATGGGTCCCGAGGCCCGTACGCAGGTATGGAATCTCCGTGTTCGGAATATTCAAGGCACTATGATCATCATCGGTATCATTCAAATGTTTTTGGGGTACTCTGGTAAGAATATAACTAACAAATTCCAGAAATCAAAATTGTAATAAATTATCATCTTATTGATGGTGGTGCGAATGGGTGATATGCTCGCTATCGCCCATAACAAGGTGATTCTCTTAAAGATAAACACTCGTTGGGCCACTAGAATATACTGCAGTATAGTATTATATATTTTAAGATTTAACTGTTGAAGTACATTAAATTATCTTTGTACAAATCCTTTCTAAAATTTATGTAGACTTATAATTATGAGAAGATGCAAACATCTTTAATCTGAAAAAAATAATTTCAAAATATAACCACAAGTAAAATAACAAATTTCTCACCATACATATTATACCTAACTATAGCCATCACACCGATTTTCACCTGAAAATTGTTCAAAAAGATACAAAAAAAATCTGTTAGCCCTTCCAAGCTTTTATTATCATCTTGCAGGTTCTCCACTAACAATCCAAATCAAAAATTCATAAACGAATGAAACGAAATTCCTGGTAATCCTGTAAGATTCTTAAAGAGCAGATCATGCAAAGACTAAGTACTTGCCAAACTAACATAGTCAGCTAATTAACAAAAAAACAGATGTAATGTCATGAATGGGTTGGTTTCTTTTACAATCTGTCAATCATCTGTCCGTACATAATTTTACTTAACTCATACTCTTATTTTACCTGCATATACAGATTAAATGAAAAAAAATTGAAAAAAGAGTTATTATGTTTACCATGTTGTCCACCCTCACAAGTAAGTATCCGCCTGAAGCTGCATCTTTAGTACATATCGTTAAGTCTATCATTAATTCAACTTTTAAAATAGTTATGTACACAGGTTACAGGTACCTATGTCCTAGCTTAATTTGAGATATTTTGATATTTAGTTTAAAAAAAATCCAAATAACTGTATTTTTTTGGCTTATATATAGTAATGCGAGTGTCTATTATGATGAAAAATAACCCTGCTAGACACTGTCGGTTATTTCGAAAAATTCATGCTCGTGACAAGTTGGTGTATTATAATTTATTATTTTTTTAGTGTCGATTAAACCTCATTGAATGTACACGATTATTGTTTGTATAAATAATTCTGGGCAGATAAACCCGAACATTTGACCGCCATCTTTTTAAATTTTTATCAAATCAATGAGTTTAAATATAGATTTTCTCCATACAATAATTCTTCATCCATTAAAAATAAATATTAGTATACTAGATTATTATTTTTTTTTTATTGCCCTTTGGCCAATTCTGTCACATTTAATTACATAAATAATTGTTTGGTGTGATATTATACACAGAACACATTAAATTAATAATATATGATAGTATTTAGATTTAATAGTTGATACCATTGATCGTCATTTGTCTTGGCTTTTATATTTACTGAAAATATTGTATAATAATAGCAGTGTCCTATAACTTGTGAATAAATTATTATTGTAAGTAGGTTTTTTTAATTTTTAGTAAAAATTGTTTTTGGACTGCAGAAAATCTTCGATTATTCCAAGTTATAGCTATATGTGTGTAGCTGATAGTCTGATGGTCCAGTGTATAATATTTATGTTTTATTGTAATATTAATTATTATAAATGCATGGTAAGTAATCGAAAAACAGAAAGCATTATTATTTTTTCGGCCATCAATAATATAATAAATATGTACTTATGATTACATATTAATATTTTATCAATATTCATAACAACAGCGTCCGATCGATTTTTTATTCACCGGTTTAGAAAATCGTATATTCACCTATATCTGCCCTATATTTTATATATATATATATGAGTTAAACTGATCGTTATATCATCATTATCGGCGACACGTTGTATCTAGAATCCGCCTGTTACACGTTGTTATAGCAAACAACATTTTAATAGTGTGCCGTTGACAACCAATCTGCAGACATCCAGACAGGCTTAAGTATGGCGGCAACGATGTTATTAATAAATTATTATACGACCTCAGCATTGTGCGAGTACAACATAATATATTTATATACCTATATTATATTGCATTTAATATTAAACCTTTTTCCGGTCATTTGAAAACCTCACCTAATAATCCAACCTGTATAGCTAAACAAAATAATAATAATAATAGTTGGCATACTCGAAATTAGTGATTTGTGGGCGGTTAAAGGTTAAAGAGACTTCTTAATATCAAGAAAAAAATATTTCATCAAAAAAGCATTGCTAAATATTTTTTACTATCTAAAGCTAATAATTTTAAAACTAACTTTTTGTTACATGTTACAATATCTTCAACGGCACCGACTGGGACTGTTTTATTTTAAATTAACAATAGGTAGATATACCTACCAGAGTTTCATATATGAAGTAAAACGGTTTTTTATTTTTTATTATTGTAAATTATGAAAATAACTTTAAATTACTATTTACAATAATGTATTAACATAAAATATGATGATGGTCTGAATTTGGACTCCGGTTTGCCACTTGTCAAACCCTACTATAAAGTAGTAAAAAAATTCACAATTCATAAGTAAATCTTAGGCTTTGTCATTTGATAATGTGTGATTGCCTAAGGCAGTGAGCAACCGTTTTGCCTTCCATTATCATTAATATTTTTAACTAAAAAATAAAGCATAATTGTTCATAGGTGACTGGGGCGTGTATAAATAATACCATATTGATGAATGATTATAATTAAAACCAATATACCACAATTATTCAACAATTGTGTCTCGGTTTCGAGATTGGGCCTATTTCCAATGCCCTATATACCTATGTATAATAATAATAGTATATATATAATATATGATGTACTTATCTTGAATATTGTATAGACACAGACCACATAAATTACATTAATATTATAATCGTTGATTGTTATTTTTATTTTTGTCTTTATTACCTTGCAGGAATTGTCGGGAAATCGATGAAATACATTACGCCACTGACCGTAGTTCCAACCATGTGCCTCATAGGGCTGTCGGTCATCGAAAAAGGAGTGTTTCTCATGTCGGGAAATTGGACTACGGCCATCATGTAAGCATATTTAATTCATAAATTATATTTTACTATGTATAGTTACCTAAACTTACATGTTATAATGGTTGATGTCAACAGACTATACTTTCTGCCAGATAAAATATAAAATATCGGGTTATCGACAAATTGTGGGTAATATTTTTGATTGTGTTGTATAACTCAAAAACTCTGTTTTAAACAAAATCAAAATGTTCGTTTTTAAAATTTTAAAGTCTTTTTAATGATGTATATTATAACGTGTGTATAACTCAAAATACCACGACGGTATGACATCAAACATCAATTAAAAATCGTTCGGGTAGGATTGTGATATTAATATATCATTCGTATCATAACATATGACTATAACAATCAATTATTTAAAGATAAAATTCGTAATAAGAATATTTTAATGTTTAAAATTAAGCCATCAATCGTTTCCACTTTCCATTGAAAACTGTCATTATTCCATTACAATAAGTTTAATAAGTTACAACTTTATTCCTTAAAAATATCTGCGTTATTTCTTTGATGGTACTTTAAAATTTTTATATTTAAGACCTCTACCTAATTGAAAACTTAACTTATACGCTCCACATTTCAATAGATACATCAAGACTACTAGTAAGTGGAGGGAGTTGGAATTGTTGGTATCGTGTGTAAAAATCACTTTTTAATCTCACTTCAGTTTCGAGAACAATATTTTCAAATATCCATTTTCTAATAACAAAGAAAAAATGTACCAGTGCACTGTAGAAAATTTGAGGGTCAGACCAGAGACAATTCAAATAGCCTAAATCAAAAATCCATAAATCTGCAGACTGTCATCTGATTTGTTTGTAAGTGATAACCTAAACTGCTATTACAAGAATTTCGACATTATATCCTATACATGTTTCCCATAATATTAAGTTGCCAACAATCCTTATCTGTATACGCTCATGAAGTTTTTAATTATTTATAAAATTATTTTAAAAATATATAAAAAAAACAATTATCGGATAAAACGAATGCATATACGAAACACATAAAATAGATGGTAGTTATTTCTTAAAATTTCATATGAAAAATAAAATCTTTCTAACAGTTTTATTTATAATCGGATTCAACCTTGAACATTTTTTTTTAAATTTTAATTGTGCGTGATCAAACTATAATTATTAATTTTGAGTATTGTAATAGGTCTATATTATAACATTCTTAAATGTTAATATGAAATTGTCCTCACAAAAAATATATTATCTTATAATAATTATGTATCACGCTAGCTGTGTCCATTATGTATACTTAGTAAGATAATGCTGTTTGGTTTGTGGTGATAAATAATGAATAATATTATACATAATAAATAAACAGTATTATATTAATTATTGGTATTACGTAACTTGATCAGAACTGAAAACGAATAATAAGAGTTATTTTTTTTTCAAGACTTTAACCGACGACCTCAAATAACTATAAGCGTATTAATTCAGATATTTTATTGTGTTCACAGGACGCTATTTTTACTGACATTGTTCTCTCAATATTTACGAAAAGTCGCCATTTCCTTGCCAGTTTACTCGTCTAAAGGTGGACTGTTCAGAGTGCGGTTGAGAATTTTCGCACTGTTTTCGGTAAGACGAAGATGAGCTCTCATGAACTTTGTTGTTTATTTATTAATTTAAATTTTAAAACCAGATATTACTCAGCGTGGGCATTATATGGATCGCGTGTGTTTACATGACTTCCAAGAATAGTATATTACCAACGGACCCGGCAAACACAGACTCGAAGGCTGGAGTATTGCGTAACGCACCGATGTTCCGAATACCTTATCCTTGTAATAAAATATTATTGGGAATTCGTTTTAGAATTTAAGAGTTCTGTGTAGAGCTACAAAACGCGTTTTAGTTTAATTATGTCAGGGGTATTTAAAAATATTTAAACTTCACTTTTTCTGTGGCACATTAATTGTAATGGACGAAAATGAATAAACTTTAGATGCCACACAGTCCACCTCCACGATAGATCCCTTGCAAATTTAGTTCAATATACAATTATACGATTTACACCCTTAGCCGGCCAATCAATAAGAATAAGAAAATACCTCAAGCTCTATTCGAGCCCACAATTTATTGATGAGAGTTATACTCGTACCTTTACGGCTTTATTACCTATTATATCAATACTAATTACTATACCTGTTTTTATAGTTCAATGGGGTTGGCCGACAGTTAATTTGACTTCAATATTTGCCATGTTACCCGCTCTTTTTGCTAACATTGTAGAGTCTGTTGCCAATTATTACACGTGCGCGAGATTTGCCAGTAAGTATACTATTATAATTATTACAGATATATACATGAACATTTTCAGCTTACTCCTCACGTACCTAACTAAGACTAATAACTGCTATTTTTTTTCGAATTAAGAACATCACCAGTCACGCGCTATAAACTATAAAGCAATGGTGTGCGTGGTAAGCGGTTGTTGAATTGAATCAATTTCAGCTGTTCACCGTGATCCATTAATAATAATTATTTAAACCGTATTCAAACTTTTAGGTTAATGTATTTTACCGAAAGTTTATTAAAATATTTTACCATAGTTAATTACTTTCCTTCTAATTCAATAAATTATAAGTTGCGATATACTTGTATTGTGCTCGAGATTTATTTTTACAGTCTGATATAAATTACATCCTTCCCCGCCTCCCCGTAACAAAGATACTTGTGTATGTTCAATATTATATTATATTATATACAGAAGATATGGTATAAGTTAACTAATTAGTGCCTAAAACGGGGTTAATATACATTTTTTACTCGTTATAAACAAATGAGTATGTAATCCTATTTATACATATGTGCATAATATTTAATATGCATCGGTGGTTTATTGTTACAGATTTGACAAAACCTCCACCGAATGCAGTGAATCGGGGTATCGGCATCCAAGGTATGAGTACGATTTTTGCCGGTTTCCTTGGCACAGGTTCCGGCGTTAGCTCGTCCAGTGAAAATGTGGGAAATATTGGCATCACCCGGGTAAGTATACTAGTAATAATAATAATCATTAATAACACGACATCATCGACAACTCACGTAGTGTTATTTCATTATATTATCGTCTAAACTTATAAATAAAATAAATAATGGACATCAGTGCGAAGAGTGTTGGTCTTAGCCCCCCTGGTGGATACGAAGTCTCCCTTAAACTATTAATATAGCTAGCTACATGGTTAACCAAGTTCGTCGACTGGGAACACATTATTTAAAGAATACAAATTGTATGCTTTAAAATATTTAAGTTGACATAGGTATTTGGTATAATATAATAATATTATGTAGTATAATTACCAACAAATTATTAAATATGCACTAAAAAATTATTTTGTAGGTATAATAAAAAAAAGTTATTGAAAGTTATTGTTAGATTTTATTATTACTTATGGGTTGATGTGAAGTAAGTCCACTACTTACGTCCCGAAAGCCCTGGTGGTGGTTTTTTGTTAAAAAAAATTATTGGCTCCAATGGGTCACATAGATCTTTTTCCGCTTATGTGACGGTTCAGAAAATAAATGTATTAGTCTCGAGTTTCAGACTATACATCATAGTACCTATTATATATGTATTTATTGTGTGTTATTATTTGTTTGTATAGATATAAAATGTAAATGTAATCTCAAATCACACGGAACTATACACTAATATCGTCCGTCAAGCATATTATACTTATGAATTTATGTTATAATATAATACACAGTCGTAACATTATCCATGTCAATGGTTATCGCTATATATTATTTAACTCCAGAATAACATAATAATTATTGTTTTTTTGTGATATAGAGTACAATTGAGGACCTCATAGTGTATTTTTAATATAGTCAGAAACTTCATGTTTCAATAGCCACCTGCAAGATAATCGATACAATAATAATTTCAGTACTGATTTGTTTCATTTGTTAGCTTTTAAGATGTTAACTAAAGTTAGAGTATTTAGAATAATAATTATATTTGAGATCACACTACTGAAGTAAACTAGTATTTTTCCTAAAAACTCGGTTGAACAGGTCCATAAATTTTACTACGCTCATTTGCGAGTGCTCAGTGCAGGTTTTAGTCAACTTATAAGGTAACACATATGTTTTTTCAGACATTTTTATAATCGTTGTATAAATAATATTATCATTCACAATAAACAACAACATTTATTTAGTCAAATAAATAATGACTGAAGTACTGAATTCTATAATATTGTGTGATAATATGTTTATTCATGCTTCTCAATCGTCCTTTGTTCACGTATAGCGATAATATTTTATCATCGAATAGGTCAACGTTTATCAAATGTAATTTTGCAAAAATAATAGATTGTGGTCTATAGGTAGTAGGTACTAGGTACACACAATTTAAGCGGTTATTTATCATATTATTTCAATTCCATAGTCACACGTCGATCGTAAACAATTTTAAAATACTCATCATTGTAATCTTATTATGATATAATAGGCTTTACATAATTTATAAGTATTAATTTTTCTAAATACTTGGCACTGCATTGCCTCTATTTCTAAATTAATTTATTTCACGTACCTAATTAATTTACTGAAAAATATTAACTACGAACGATGGACGCTTTTAGTGGACAACTAACATCCAACGCAGTTAAAGCGGGATTATATATTTTTTTATTTCTACACATAATAATTCAAAAATAAGTAATAACTTGTATAAAGTAAATTACACACGTGATGCATTTATAAATGTATAATATTATATTACATTGTTGCGATTGTCGGGTTAAACAATACGAACTAAACTAAATACTACAGTTATTTTATGAATGCAGGTAATATAATTTATACGTTTGTTTACTTGTATTATGCAAAATAAGCATCTATTTATTTTACTTAATAATAATTCAATTTTATGTTCTTACATAATAATATTATTGTTAGTACATTAATATCATCATCCGGACGGAACTGGAATATTCTCCTGCATATCGTCAACCATTCTCGCACTAGTGGTGTACTTTAATTCGCCTACACGTACGGGTGTACGGCATTCAATCTCTGTAGCATTAAAACATTTAAAACATAATATTATTTTATAATTAACATACTTGCACAAATACATCATTTATAGAATTAAAAATATATATGAAAAACAAAATTAGTAACATTCATAACAATTAATTTAGATAATTTAATACATCTGAAAATTTTTTATCTTGTCATATCACAGGTACGTTTCTAAGGAGGTTATGGATAAGAAATTATAACGAGTGTTCACTAGAATCAAATACTTGAAATTTTATAAATATTAAATAATTTACTATCAATAAATATTGTTTTATATAAAAATGTTCTCCAATCGATGATGTTGTTTATAAGTCTACAAACTTTTAATTTTTTTCAAATCAAATTATATGATGTAGAGAAGTAAGAAAGTATCCAAATTTTTGCTAGGTATTTAGGTCGTTTTAATAAAAAAAACTACGAGGTTTGCATTGGTCTCGTAAGTAATTTAGAAAATATAATAAGTATGGTGTATATCATGGTATTTCAGGTGTGCAGTAGAAACGTGATTGGACTCGCAGCCTGCATAATGATCGTTGCATCCACGTTTACCAAACTAATCGCTCTGTTGGTGACTTTGCCGGATCCAGTACTCGGCGCAATGACGTCCGTACTACTTGTGTTGATCGGAGCCGTAGGCAAGTATATTTAAATATATGTAATAAGTTATAACTTATGTTATATTAGGTCAATATACAATTGTATACCAATGGTTACCGTATCATATGATACCAAAATTATAGGTCTGCTCGTTTTCAAACGAGGATCCGATAGACGATAGTAGGTACTTTTGTA
>PVMI01069371.1:0-12297 GCA_008528875.1 Aulacorthum solani | reverse complement strand
ATAGATTTTATACGTCTATGTATACAGCTTAACACTAATAATTATAAATATCACATTACTTTGTCATCACAATAATTTGAGTTTTTGGGATTCATACTATTTGGACAGTTAGAACTTATCAGTTCTGCTAGGTGCTAATAATAATCAATCAAGAAGTAAATGTATTTAAAATAAGATAGTTGAAACTCACCATCTTTGGATACCTGTACACATTTAGACGACGAGTAGATTTAATAATATTTTTTTTGAGATATTGAACAAACCCCATATCAAACATATTTTGATCATTATAAACGTATCCAATTATACTTATTGCCCAATAAGCTTTGGAAAGTTGACTGTTTGCTTGCTGAAAACGTCTAAAAACAAATGCTTTATTAAAACAGAATTAACTCAATGATAACTTGTTGAACAATAAATAGTAGTATTATTTTAAAATGTAAAATAGTAGGCAACTAATCAGTTTATATGTACATGCTATAATAACAATTAGTTATTGATTATATGCTTTGATATATTTTACTAATTCACTTACTTATATTTGTAAAGAAAATCAAAATTTGAAACATGATCATCATTAATAAGTTCATTGGTGTGGCTTAAATTCCAACCATCATTATCACTGTTTAGACATAATACAAATAATTAAATATTTTATTATTGATGCAATAAAAATTATTTTGAATAATAACCTACGAATTCTCAGAGATAGACTTTTCAGTTTCTGAAATAGTAGTATCAATCTCATTTATAAACTTCCAATATAATAAATTATACTGTTGTTCTTTATGATTCTGATATAATTCTTCGGGGTCTGTTGGAAGATCATCCAATGTGCAACTTCCATACAATTTTATCCAAGATTCGTTTACTAAGTGTTCACCGTTTTTTTCCCAATATGCATACCATTCAGCATGTTGTTGAGATTCATCGGTACTTAAATTTTCAAACTGCTTTTGAATAGTTGCACATTCATCTTCTTTATTAGATATTGTCTGTTTACTAAAACAAAAAATACAATTTAAATAGATAATATAAATAGCGTATTATCATACGCTTTATAATTAATTTATACATTTTAAAATTGACTGTTTATTCAATTGATATTGAATTAAAAATGTACTAAACAATTTAGTCTAATATATACCTAATCTTTACTTAACATTAAATAAACAACTTTATCGATAATTTATATTTACTTTAAATAACTTCGGGCCAAAAGGCGACTGCATAATAATTTTACAAACTGATTCTTTGAGGTATCGGCATGAAATGATATTTCTGCAAGTACTTCATACTTACAGCTAATGTCAGAATTTAAGTTATTCATGATCTGTAAATTAAAAAATAATAATAATTGTAGTTTTTTGTTTAAAATCAAACTAAGATATTATAATTAATTAGATAATAAAAAAAAACATATTACAGTCAGGTAATAACTAACATAATATGTATTTATTGATATGATTATATCACAGTAGATTATAGTAGACTACAATCTACCGTGGTTTATATCAAAAGCCAAAACTACTAACTAGTGAATTGCTAAAAAGCAAAACGCTTGATTCATAATTTAATTTCAATGTTACATACTCACATAATGTTATAAATTATTTAGTACAAAATAAAAAGTTCTGAATAGTAACTACAGAATTATTCTGACTACCTACTGTAGTAAATTATACAGGTAAAACATGAAACATGAATCGATACATAGGTATTATTTTCTTTCTTGAAAATCTTGAACAATGAGCATAATATAATGATAAATGAAGACTAGAGACTAGAAAAAATATAATATGAATTAAAAGTAAATCCAATAAACCAATAAAATATACTATATTATAAATATTATAGATTAATGGATAAAACGAATATTGACGAAATCTGTAGTTTTGTGGCAGAATGCAGATAGGAAATCAAACAATATTATTAAGATTACCTTTATCTTTATTCCTTATCAACTAAATATGATAATTGATAATATCATTGTGTTGCTTTAACATTTTGGCGGTTTTTTAATACAATGATAAAAAAAAAGTAATTTAAATTTCGAAGTTCGTGGTACTTACGTATTAGTGTATTACACATTTAATATTTATCATATTTATAATTTATCTGTGTATTTACTAACTACTACTTACCACTTATACAATTTACGAATCACTTACTTAATTTCCAAATAGAAAATTAATTTTTTGCAGAAAACAAATGATGTGAATTACATGAGTTTTCAAGTAAAACAAAATGTTCGAAGAGTATCTGTACACTTACCACGAAGATGACCTGTTGAATATACTAAAATCCGAAGACAAAAAGCAGCACTATTCGTTAACAATTAAGTATGTTATCAAATATTTTAATGTAAAAATTCATTAATGAATGTGAATGTTTTTAGTTTTTTAACACTTTTTGAGAAAAACGCCAAATTAGGAGAAGAAATACTGGAGGATTCAATTAATTTGCTTGAACTGTTTGACAAAGATTTGATTATTGTTCAAAAAGTTTTGAAAAAAAATTACAAAGATAACTCAGTCAAACTCAGGGTTAAAAAAAAAATACACACTCGAATTACTGGTTTGTATTAATATCCTATTGATTATAACATAGAACATATATTTTTATTTGAAATAATTTACTTTCTTGTTTACTTACCTATTTATATTCTACAGAGCAAATATATGTTGTACAATTATTATTGTTTTTAAATGGATATTTAAATATCTTTGATGATACGTAAATAATTTTGACTTTTATTATGTAGCATTACCATTGTGTCCAGAACTTCATCGTACAATATTTCCTCGTAATGAAGATATTGGTTCATTTTTACGTGTCAATGGCACTGTTGTACGAACTGTTTTGCCCAAGTTATTAGAGTACAAAAGAGCTTATTACTGTACCAAATGTAAAGAACCATTTGACGTAAAGGTAAAATTAAAATTTTTAATATTTCTACTCTATACAATTTTATAATAATGGTATATGGACAGTGGTATGGTATAGTGGTTGTCATAAAGGCTCAATATATAATCATCACATCATAAATTAATTATTAGCTAGGTACTTGAAATAATAATATTAAAACAGATAGTTTCATTTTTTTTGTATTTCCTTTTACTTGTTAGATATAATTTATAATTATGAACTATTATAATCTTTTTAAGATTGATTATGAACAATTCAACAAATTGATAGTTCCTTTAAGATGTCCAAATTTAGAAGGTTGTCCTGGTACTAATTTAAAGCCATTAAAAGATGAAGATCAATACATAAAAGATTATCAAGAAATTAAAATTCAAGTAAGTGTTAATCTATGTTTATGATTGTGCATCAAAAATATTAACACATTATTTTAATATCTTAGGAACAAATTGGTAAGGTAGGCCTTGGAGCAATGCCTCGCTCAATGTGGGTATCGCTAGAAGATGATTTAGTTGATAAGTGTAAACCTGGTGATGATGTTATAATATGGTAAAAATGAAAGAACTGCCTATTTTTATTTGAATTTATAATGTGCTAAATTATTTTTTTTAGTGGCACCGTTATTCGAAGATGGCATCAAACTATTGAAAACTCTTATATTGACATAGAATTATGCTTCAGAGCTAACCATTTGATTGTCTGTAATGATCAACAATCCGCAATTATGATAACAGATGAATGGGTGCAAGAATTTGAAAAATTTTGGGAAGATAATAAAAACGATTTATTTGCAGCTAGAGATCTCATTATTGCTTCAATTAGCCCTCAAGTCTGTTATATTCAAATTATGTTCTATGTTCTTATTTAATTTAATTTTTAAACATAAACTTTAGACTTATGGATTGTATACTGCAAAATTAGCCGTGGCTTTAGGTTTAGCTGGTGGAGTGCAACGGCCTGCATCAGAAGGAGGTGGAATTAGAATTCGCGGTGAAACACACTTATTATTAGTTGGAGATCCGGGCACTGGCAAATCTCAGCTACTTAAATTTGCATGGAAAGTATGTCCTAGATCAATATTCACCACAGGAGTTGGTTCATCAAAAGCAGGACTGACTGTTGCAGCATTCAGGGTTAAAAATTAAATTGAAATAATAGTTATTTAATGTTAAAGATTTTTCAATTTTTATTATTAACAGGAAGGGTCTGAATGGCATTTGGAAGCTGGTGCCCTTGTATTGGCTGATGGTGGAATTTGCTGTGTCGACGAGTTTGGGTCATTAAGGGAAGATGATCGTACAGCAATTCATGAAGCTATGGAACAACAATCGATTAGTGTTGCTAAAGTACTTACAATACTGAATCATATAAAAATTATTACTTGTAATTATGATACACCTTTCATTTTTTTAAGGATTAATTTTTTTCATTACTTTCATAGGCTGGTTTGGTATGTAAACTAGACACTCGTTGTACTGTTATGGCTGCAATGAATCCAAAAAGTAGATATAATTTGAATTTATCCATAACAGATAATATTAAAATTGCCAGTCCACTGTTAAGTCGTTTTGATTTAATTTTAATTCTTATAGACACGAAAAATGAAGAGTGGGAAAAGTATTATTCTTTTGATTCTGTAAGTTCAATTTTGATCAGATATGATACATGGATTAACTTATTTTAGAGTTGTATCGTCATATGTGCTTCACGGAAAAAAACCTGGAGCTCATAAAATCAGTACATCATTATGGAATCTAGAAAAACTTCAACACTATTTTTGCACTATAAGAAGCATGACTCCTGAGACTACAGAAGATGCTAACACAGTTCTAAGTAAATATTATTGGATGCAACGTCAAAGTACTCACAGAAATGCTGCTAGAACTAGTGTACGGTTTTTGGAAAGCCTTCTGAGGTATCATAATAGTATAGTTGAAAGAGTATTATAGTCATAAGAAAATGTGGTTTTAAGCCAACAAATTTAAAGTCACTGATTTTGAAACGATTGTTTAAAAGTAGTTATTCTTATTTTATCAAACATGTTACTAAAATGAATCAATATTTTAATTTTACAATTATTGGATAATTGTTTAAATGTCTTAAAAAATTATTATACCATTTACTATTTAAAGTAATAGCATAGTATATAATATTATCAAAACTAAATAGATTATATGCTATTACTTTTATGACTGTTGTAGACTAAAGTACATTTAAATTCCATAATTCTTCTTTTAGGTTATCCCAGGCACATGCAAAACTCATGTTCCGTAATCAAGTGCTCGTTCAAGATGCCATAGTTGCTGTGTCACTGATGGAATGTTCAAATGATGACGGGTCTCCAGATAGCATCAATAGCTTATATACTAAATTTCCATCAAGTCCTAAAGAAACATATATCAAAGAAAGTAATGCATTTTACTACTGTTATAAATTAATTATTAAATAGTATTTTCAACAATGTTTTTTGTGTGTAGTGGAAATAATTTTGAAAAAGTTAGGTTTGGATGACATTCTTGAAAAGGAAATGGAGCTGTGGTGTAATTCATCTTTAATACATTTGTCTGACACAAGTATAGATGATGTTAGTACACTGAATGTTCCTTCAAAAACTTCAAATAATAGCTTGACAAACAAAATATCAGAAACTATACAAAATATCAAAATAAAAAAACAAAAAGATTTTTACAAGTCTCAGATGCACAAAAAAGAAATTATAAAGCTGTCAACATCTTCAAAAATTAAAAAAATATGTGCCGACTCGCCTAACTCTCCCAAAAACACTCAAGTTATGATTGATGAAGACTCTAACGATGAAGGTATTTTTGTAAACAGTACTAGTAAAAAAATTACTGACACTTCAATGAAATCATCGACTTTGCCTATAGTGGCTATAACACCACCAAGGTCGCCAACAAAGATTTTTAATAGTCATTGTTTAAAACGAAAAAATGACACTTCACAAACACCATCTAGTTCTAAATTAGATACAGGGCAGTTGGCAAGATTGAAATTGAGCGCATTTCGATGCAACAAAAAACCAACCAGTTCATACAGTGGTCAAGAACAATCAAATACTTTAAAATGTACAATTCAAAATGAACCATCTACAAGTTTGTCAAATATTTTCTCTTTAGGAGATGAAGACGATTTATCGTATTTGGATATAGATTGAATGTATTTTAAACATTAGCACATTTCATATAGTAAAAACAATTTTAGCCTTACCTAAAGATTTTACGTGTATATTGTTATTTTGTTTTTTAACTTATACATAATATTATAATGTAATATATGATTAAATATAGTATAAAACAATTAATTTGTTGTCAAAACACCTATTTTATTACTATTAAAATTTATTATTTTTAATATCGTCTTTAGTTCTGCATTATACTTAAAAGTATGGATTTAGAGTTTGAGTATAAATGTATCTTATGTATTGTAATTTTAAATGCTTCTAAGTTAGCATCTCTTTAAAATACCTATTAACGATAGATAGGCACAATATTATTTAACTAACAACTGCATACTATTTTTTTGGATATCATATCTCCCTCATAATCAAAAATATTTATTAATATTATATATTTAATATTTATTTATATTATATTATATTTAATATCTATATATTGCAAGGGGGACTTATATTAAGTTGGTTTAGATTTTCATATTTCTTATCAAAATTTTTATTAAAATTCTTTAAGAAATTTAAATAAATTTTATTCTAATTGCCATGGATCAAACTGTTTTTAAATAGTATACTTGATGTTTTGTATAACTGCAACAAAAATAGATATACAAATATTTAAACTTCTTCAGATTTTTGCTACATTTTATGTCTCTTATTGTGATGCTTAAAGTTGTTCTACATTAAAACATAATTCTGAAACTTTGTCAACCAAATCGAGTAAATGGTTTAGCATCGTAGAACATCTGTCGGTAACGAGAAGTAGATACTATAGTGGCATAGTCGAAGAAGTATAGGTATACATAATCATATTCAAGTATTATGTTTTCAACCAAAAATAAAAGACGTTATGGTTTGTCTTTTATACATACTATAATGTACCTAGTTAGGTGATGTTTATATGATACCTTTTTTCCTCGTAACCCAGCTATTATATAATAATATTTTATAATATTGAAATATATTAAAAATTACACTACCAACATGGCAACATAAAATGTTTATGAACACAGTTGTTATTATATTAAGTACAATATTTTTAACATATATCTATCTTGGGTGTACGTGACATAGGTAGGTAGGTTGGGTATCCTTTAAGATTTGCCACTGGGAGTGTTATGAAGAACTAATATAAGAAGTGCTCTGCAATTGCATTAACCTTGTTTATTACTGCTATTTTAACTCGACAGTTTAACACTATACGAATCCCAATATAGATAGGTACATTGACAAAATAATACTTGGAATATTAGGTTTAGATAAACATAATTCATAATTAGTAGTACCGACTTACCTACGCGGTATAGCGGTTGGTGATACTTACGTTATGTGTGATTGCGTTTTATGTCTTACAATGATTAAAAACATTACAACTTGTGTCGACTAGAAAAAAAACTTCTATCATTATTTTATCATTAGGTAGGTACCTATAACGTTTTAATCGATATTCGTTTTTGGTACCCATCGACTATATCAAATGATAAATATGCAACACAGTGTATTTAATATTTATGAAAAAGTATAGTAATTGAATGTTTGGTTGTTTGGACGTTGACACGTTGCTGCAGTGAAATCAGTTTTCATGATGAAAAATCCGGAAGAAAGTACGCCGCTAGGCGGTACTTACAACTTATACGATACTCGGAACTAGGAAGTCGATATGAAACTATATGGATGGAACACATATTCCTATAATGGTCTTAATATTATTACCCGTCGGAAGCCATCAAATCCACTTTTATACCAACAATTCACATCATTCTTCATATTAGGTATTGAAATATTTCGTCAACGTTAATGTACCTATTAATTGCGGTGAAATATAAGTAAGTACTAAGTACAAATGGAGAGGTGCAGTAAAGAGAACACCATAAACTCCTGTTAGATTCAGAGCAGAGGGATGAATGTACATATTGATTTTACAATATTATGTGTATTATTTTTTCTGTTTGTCATCATCTTTTGGGGGAGTAAAAATAATTCAATTTTTGACTGTGAGGGTGGTTTTTGATGGCATAATGGATCTAGTTGTTACTTTGAGGGGTCAAAAGTAGATTCTAAGAAGATGTTTAATTAAATAACTCGGAATAAAAAAGAAAAAAAATTAAGGAAAGGCCGGGAAATATAATACAAAAAGTTCCTCACAACTCTTATATACCTATACGAATTACAAAATATCAAAAATTCATAGACACAACATTTTTTTATAAGCGTTTAAAGTTATAGAATTTTGATACAAATTTGTTAATTATTTATATGTATAAAACGATTTTCTTATTTGGTTGTAATAAAAACAAAATATCCGCTCATAATCATTTTTCGTATGCAATAATTGATCATTGAATTCAAATTTAACACATACATTTTAGTGACTTACTCAATAACGAAGTATATTACTCTAAACCTACAACTATATACAACAGAGCGGATATAGGTACTTACCTATATCCCCCCTTTTTTCAAAAATGTGAGTACAAAAGTATGGTGTCATGTGAACATGTGGGTACTTACTCTGCAGCTCTGAGCTCATATAATGTGGGTACCTACTACACACTTTTATACTCCAGGAAAGGGCTTATTTATATTCTCTTGAGTGTCTTTTTCCTGAAATAACTCCATTTATTAAGTTATATACGAATTCAAAACCCTCAAACGGGTAAAAGTACAACTTGAACTTAAATCAATAAATTTTACCTAGGTGGTGATTTTATAATAATTTATAAGTAGGGATAGGAAACAAAAATTTAATTTCACTATGCTTTTTTATTTTATACTTAACTTATGATGATTACCTTTTAAAAGTAACTTATTCAACATTGTTGGATATAGGTACCTATAAGTAACGATGCAATTTTGGTGGACCAATCTGAAGTTTTTGGCTTTTTGCACCACCTTTTTTTTTTCAGTTAGTCTTATGTTTAATGAACAAGCCTAACACCACAAAAAAAATCATAATATATATTTATGATTTAATAATGGCATTGAATACCTACTGTGTATACAAATAATTATTTAATACATCCATTACCGTGGTCTATACTCAGTGACGAAGTACACACGACACATATTGTATATTGTATATAATATACATAAGAGAGACAAATAATGTTTTAGTCTATCAATTATTATATTTATTAATTTAAACGTAAAAATAAAACTTTCATTAAAAATGAAAATGTATTTTATTTTCATTAAAGTTGTACGTCTGAAAATGTCCAAAGAGAGATCGAATATAAAATGCATGTTAAAGTAAAAAATTATTTTTAATTTCTTGAAAATTGAAGTTTGATAAACAAGTTTTCCAAAAACTGATTTGTCTAAGAGGGCCGATGAGTGGGTCTATAAACGATGTGTTTTTTTGAGTGTCCAAAGGCACTTCCTGTGGTATAAAAAATCTTCAATCTTCAACTTTGAGAGTGGTTTTCGGCCTTTGCTTAGTAAATATCCGATATAGCTATTGGTGCTCCTAGGGTCAAAACAATCGGTATAAACCAAAACAAATTAAGCAAAAACGAAAAAAAACAACAACAAAATACAGTCTATATTATTATTTAAGCACTAAATTTATTTCTAAATTTATATTAGGTGTAGGTACCTGCAAATATTAATTGGTTATAGGTATATGTGATATAATTATCATGCATGTGCGATGGGCTTAAAATATGATCACTCGAAGAAAATAAGATTCAACTTTAATAACGGTAAATAATAGACTAGCATGGATGTACCAATCTAGTAATAACAATTTTTTTTTACGTATCGTGTTGCTTACCTCATTGCGAATTTGTGTCCTGTAATGTTTTGTCTTATTATTTCAAACAAAGGAGCAATAATAAATCATTGAATGCATAGAAACCGGTTCTGTATGTAGGCGAATCTCGTTATACCCAAAAATTGTCTTGAAATTTAAAAAACAAAGCTATAGAAAAAAATATTTATTATTAATGGAATAATCTTATGTCCATGATTTCTAGAAAAATAGTCAATATTTGTCCGAGAATCAATGTAATATAATAATTTATAAATTTCTAATATATGACAATGCTTTAGAATCATTATTTTCCCATTTATACAGGGTGATTCATTTAATTAGTTAACTTCTAAATTATAATTAGTGTCTTATTTTCCTATAATCAGTTTCTTATACTTTAAATTGACTACCCAGTATAATTACAATAAATTGTAACTATTACAAATAGTACATATACCCAAAAAGAAACAATTAAATGAAATATATAATATACCTACACTGCAAACTTTATAGGTAATAAAACTGTATAACTGTAAACATAATATCATGTATGTTAAATTTTTTTCTATATTATTGTTTTATTTAAATAAAAACGTATAATATAACGAGCTGTAACTACATTCAATTACTTTTTAACTAAAAATTATTTTTCTAGCGAAAATAGTGGTAACTAACTGAATTTTTTCTTAAGGCCATTTCTAATGGTCAGTTAAAAGAGTTACCTGAAAATTAAATAAGTGGATTTTGAGAAAGAAATTTAAAAACGATAATATTTATTTAAAATTTAAAGTTTTTGAAATCTAGAATTATTATATAGATTTGAATGTTCATATTATTATCTGTCCTGAACATCTTTAAAAAGCGAGATAAGTGACACTTTGTTGAAGGTATTGATACACCCACTAATTACAATTTAGGAAATACCTGGAATACGAGAATGTTACATATTATTATTTATTATTCGTTTTGTATTATATGCAATAATTAACATAATAATATTAAAACCCAATTGCGTAGTAGGTATACTCAGAAACTCATATAATATAATAATACATATATCTATACAGTATAACCATATATTGGTATAGGTGTGTACAGTATTTCAGCGCTGGATATGGAAATTGGAGTTATCGGATCACTGAGCTTATAAGAAATTTAACCAGACCAAAAAAATTTACTTTATCCATATTATCAAAAAGATAAATTAAATATTCATATTATATTCTATTTTTGACAGCACACATGGTTCTGCCTTCTGTCCATTGGCATTATTACTATATTTCAAAGTCTTAACTCTATAAAACATTAAAAAATCACTTCCTAAAAAATACTAGAAAATAATTATTTAAAAAATATACATTGTATAGCACTCTAATTTTATTATAATAAATAAATGTATACGTATTATAAAAGTACCTATGATCAGGCAATATGGCTGTTACACGTCAGTTAGTTAAAAATTATAAAAAATTTTTTTTACAAAATATACAATATATGCAAATTGTAAAAGTTAAAAAAAATTAATTAATTAACAAATTTAAACAAAGCAAAATTATGCTATTAGCTCTCGTGTATTAAGATTTAAGATAGTAAGTAGGTAATAATTAGTAAAAATGTTATAATATCTGATATATCTGTATATTTATTATTTAACGAATATACAAAAAAAAAATCAATAGCCTACAACTTTTGAACCATACTCCTACTCATTTTGAATTGGTTTTTCCCCATATGCGGAACACTCTGTGTTATATACATCATGTTTATCAATAAATTTATAATTTATTTCAAGCAATTTAAAATTTTTATCGTAACCTACTATCGAATATCAATATAGTTTATACCTATAGGTTTACCACTATATATTATATAGTTATATAAAATAATCCGTATAGATCAAAGGTATAATACAGTATAATATAACTAGTTATGCATAATATTTTAAATAGTAAATAATCCATATAATAATACACATGCGATACAAATATTCTAGTTGCATTATTTCCTATAAACTGTAGATATAGTTGTTTAGTACCTATATTGTTACGGATTCATTGAGTGAATGTATTTATTGATCAGCGATCACGGACACAATATAATATATTATACCTTATCGGCTATAGCTTATATATTATAACAACATACAACAGTATACTATACATTGTATGACGTATATTATGTTATAGTTAGTGATAATGTCTAAGTGGCTGACATTATATATTACACTATGCAGTATGCACTATTGCAGTTTATCATTTAGTCATCGGACGAATAAGATCAGATGAACCGATATAAAAAGCGAATTGTTTTCAACTTGATGATTCATCAGGCGATAATTTTTTTTTTTTATAATTATATAAATATAATAGCATATATAATATTTTATAACTTGTAACTTTGTACATATTAGGTTTATACACTTATTATTATA
>PVMI01069354.1:0-12252 GCA_008528875.1 Aulacorthum solani | reverse complement strand
TTAAGTCTTTTACACATTAAAATTAAATATTTCATAAATTTTAACTACCAAATAAATTGAAAATTGTTGGGGTTTGATAATTTTTATTAATATTTGAACTTTATAAATTATAAGCAGGGGCAATGTTTAAAAAAAAAAAACGTTTTTAGTATTTTGTAAAATATAACATACATTTTAACTGGAGATTACTCATGTCCAAAAGACTTGAGCGTCTATGACTTTGTTGTATTAACTTTAAGCACGCCCCTATAGTTTATCAGATGTAGAAAGAAGTTTTTCCGGTATAAAAACATTCTTTTGGACAATGGTCATCGATTAGAGTTGAAATTATTAAAAGAATCTTTGGTAGTTTGGGAAAAAGAAATGTACATCCATGGAAAAATAAAACAATTATGGGCATGGTTATTTTGAATTTTAGATTCTGAGCAAATGAATGTATTGATTTTATAATAATGTGTTTTTTTTTGTGTTTGTATACGCGAAAAGAGGTTGAAAAATGATTTAGTTTCAACTTTGTGGGTGGTATATTATAGGAAATTGGATTTAGACATTTAAGTTGGTATTTTTGTGAGTTTAACATTTAAACTCCTATTGTAATTCTTAATAATAAGGAAAACACAAAATTGGCCATTTATTTTCTAAACATTTGACACTTTTTGTTTTTCTTCTGTCGATAAAAAAAAGTGTTCACTGGGACAATAAGCTTGAAAATTTGATACTAGGTTCTTCCAAGTTTTTAAAATTTGGAAATATTAATAATACATGTGTATGATTTTTTTTTATAAGAGTTTGATGTTCAAATTTCATCAAAATAATGAAAATTTACATATAATTGTGTGGTTGAAAATGTATAAATTTTTTAAGCTTTATAGCTAATCATTGAAAATTTAAGACATGGTTAATTTAAAAATTATATTTGAACAGGTATTATTTCTAGACATTTTAAGTTGAAATTGATGTTTAAACAACGAATAACTATTTGTAATAATTTAAAAATATTACTTGTTAGTACAGGTTGGGCTATAGAATTTTTAAGTAGACCATCACCTATATTGTATACGATTACACAATAACATTTTTAAGTCAAATATTTTGGGCCAAAATTAATTCAACCTACTTTATTACTAAAAGTAAAATTAATGTACTTAAGTTGCAATACAAATGTATCATACAATATACTTAGTGATGTATTATAGTCTTCTCATAATCGTTTTTCATATATAATGATTTATTATTGAATTTTAATTTAATTCATACATACCAGTGACTTATTACTCCTCTATGACAAGGTAAACTCGACACAGACTGTACGCAGCAGCCTTGTTACAAACCAGTGGCGTACACAGATATTTTCAATGGAATTGTTTATGTTGATAAATATAATATGTGTATGTATTTGTATTAAAATATTTTTTAAACTTTATTAATTTTTATACATCTATACCAATAGTAGAAATTCCCAAGGGGGGGGGGGTTTGAACATTCAAAACATTTGTATGCCACTGTCACCTACTATCCCCTGTATTTTTTGACCGTACACAGCACTACTAGTTGTAAAAATATCCAAATTTCCAACAGAAATCAACCTTTAAGTCAAAGAAACAAAGGTACTACCAGTTGATTTATCTCTTCTCTCATTCTTCAAGCATATTTATATTTTGTCATTCATATAATTTACGTACTTATTATGCTANNTACTATGTTAGTATATTAGTATAGATTGCAAATATTCTTTTAAATAAGAAAAAAGTAAGTTTAAGAACCAAAATGTAAACACAGCAGACACACAAAAAAAATTCACATCATTGTAAATCCAATATATTTATTGCCCTGTACAAAATCAAAAAGTTACATTTAGATTTACAATTAATGGCATTAAGATGTTAAAAGCAGAGGCGTAATAGCAAGGGAGATGGGTGGCAGGCTGTATTTTGTCACTCCTATTTTTTTCTGCGTTTTATTCCAGCTTTCTATATCATTTAAAAAAGCGTCTATTGCCGATCCATAAAATTTTAAACTTATTATTAAAACCATAATGCTTAGAATATAATATGTATGGAGGTAATGTATATTTATATTTTCAACTTCCAACTTTCAAATTTTTCAATTCATAAAATGATTAATGATATTATTCTTCAACCCCACACATATATACATAAAATACATGTATTTAATGTGATGAAAAAACTGGACTATTTATGATAAAAAATTGGCAGGCCTAAATGTTGGCACCCCTATTAAACAACTTTGTCGAAACCACCAGTTATTGGCCAAAATAAAATTTCATCCAAACACTTTTGTCAAAACAGTATTAGGTTGAATAAAATATGTTATAATATAAATTATTTCTATTTTAAATTCACTTAAGGCAACCAACCTCATACATTTACATAACTTATAAAGAAAGGTTAAGTAGGTAATCAGGAATTATATTATAATCATTATAAAGAAAATAATTAAATCAAGATTTCTCAACGAACTTTATCTGTTACCAATTAAAAATACTAAGCAACGGAAACAAAGACGACAAAATGTAGAATACGAATTCCTCTTAAACATAATTATGTATATTTAGTTAATTTAAAAAAACAAATAAATCTTTCAAATCAAAATAGGTAGCTATCAGCCGCACTTTTATTTCGTGTTTACGACTCTTACCAAGAAAATATTGTGTAATAAATGGAATTAATATATTGATTAGACAAAAGTCAATGCTGACTTCAAAAAATGTTGGACTAAATTAAAACTTAACAAAATGTTTCATTATATGACATTTTGGTTGGATTTGAATATTTAATTTATAGAACATATAACGTCTGTTAACGATGATAATTGATAACATTTGTCATTTACATTTAAATTAATAAACAATAGTTATGCTTCGGGTAAAACTGTATCTACAAGTGTCTATTACTCCCAATGGCATTGCAGTAAATTAATTGGAATTCTCAAAATTAATTTCATTAAGCTTTAATAAAAAATACTAAGTAAGAAACAGAGAATAAATAATTCAAATAACTATGGTTACTACAAAATATAAGCTTTTTTTTTAATTTTTTTATTTAGTTATCCCGCGGCTACTAAGGCCATTGGGTTTGAGAATAATTATGTTAACATATTAATAATAATATATGTAGGGGAAGAATAAGTAAGACACAAAAAGAGAAAAAATAAAAAATAAAAATAAAAATAAAATTACAAACATTAATAATAATAGTAAATTGTGATTTTAATAAAAGCTTTATTATCATTTTCTGAAGCATTAAAGATTTATATATTATTACTAGTCACAAGATGTCAATAATGGTATGGGCATAAATCATACAATTTATCGACACATGTTTTTACACTGCAGTTTGTCATTGTATTTTTTAAGATTAATAAATATTAAAAGGTTGTTCGAGAATATCAAATTATCCCATTATGCAATTCAATATATTCAGTGAAATTATAAACAGAAGCATGTATTTTTGGTTTGATTATGTGTTTTTGGTTATTTGTTAGATAAAAATAAAAGAAGCAAATAATATTAAAATATTGTTTTTTTTCTTCAAATTATGTTTCTTTTAATTTTGAGTGATTGATTATCTTTTTTTATTATTCTCATTTGTATCGGCTTGTTTGTGTTTAACCTTGAATTTTTTCGTTTTTTGAACTCATTGTATTATTGTTAGCCATGCTAGTAATCATAAACTTGGAATTGGCTAGGAAATAGTATTCAAAGATGAATGCAAATAATTAAAATATTAACGAAAAAAATGGATGAGTTTTTTTATAAATGTGGATCTCAATTAATTAGTTTCATCAAATCTTGTGTGCATATTTTCCGTAGATACTAAACAGTAAAATTACCCTCATACCAAAAAACACTAATATAAAAAACTTAGACCAGTATATTCTTTGACCACAGTATCCTTAATTATAATTCAACACGAAGAAATGGATATTTGTTTTTACTTCCACTCCAATTCAGAGGAATCATTCATAACCAAAAATTAAAAATACTTATTCAAACTCAACTTATATAGTAGGTACCAATTAACATAATTGTATTGACAAAACAAAAAAAAAACTGGGCTAGTAGGTACCCTTTTCCTGTACATTAGACGTTGTGTGAAATTAGATGAGTTCAATTTGAATTCTATGATATAAAATCGTTGTTCAATATTTGTTACTTAAGAGAAGATTGTCTGTCAGCCTATATGAGTATAGATAATGAAAGTAGTGTGAAATGGATAGTTCTGGAGCCTCATCCCTCATCCGCCGTCGCCTGTCGCGTACATGCGTGACGTATATTTACCCCCTACCCTACCCATTGTCCTACCGTCTACTCCTACCCTGCCCTACCATCCTCTTTGCCGCCGCCGAATGTCGTAATAATATGCGTAACGTATGTATATAAGGGGGAACAACAGTCAACGAGTTATCGTTATTGTAATCATATCACGCTATCACCATCACGTTATCACTATCATATTATTGTACACACCATATTATTGTACACATCATGTTATTGTACATCATATTATTGTACTCACTTCTCCGATCAGCATTTGTACACTATAAGTATATAATGTCTTAATATTTTTGAATAAATAGTGAAAAAATGCTTTGAAGAGATTCGAACTCTCAATCTCCGTCTTAAATTCTGGTGCTAAACTAAGCTACAGAGCCGGTATACTAATCACATGATTTATCTATGGTTAATAATATGTATATGTCAGCCCTAGCAGCTGACACGGTGTTGGTGGTTGATACACGTTTCCCATTTACGGCAGTTCTATAAGAGTCTTTAAAAATAAAATAAATGCACAGATGAAACTTTTTTTAAAAATCTAACTAACTTACAACTAAAATTAAATCTAAAAAAATCTAATAAACTTAAAGTTATGTCTTTTTAAAACTGATAAAATTATTATCATATAAGATCTTTAGAATAAATCCACCTAACGACCTGACAACCGATGCAATGCTGGAATACTCCAACTATTACACCATAGATCGTTTCACAGACTCATTTGATAAGTTAAAAATACAATTTATGATTTATACGAATCTTTAAAAACAAAAACAAAATTTTTTTAAATAAAACTTACCTGAAACATCCAAGTCTCGGTATTCGTATTCGTCCATAGTTGCCATACAAATATCGTCTTCAGATATCTTGTTCGAACCATCGGCCGGGATATCAGGGACAAGTATTTGAGGCGCAATCTGAATATTTTGCTTAGCTGGTTGGTTAAGCACCAACTGTATAACGTTTGGTCGTACTAACTATCAGTTGAGCCGGAACGTTAACAATACCTTAGGAAAAATAAAAACATTAGATTAATAATGAATAGTAAAATAAAAACATTATAATAATAATGAATACTAAAATAATGATACATACCATGAACATTTTTCAAATGCCTATTGAGTTTATATTTAACATCGAATGATTTAACGCATACAGTGCATGGATAACACACACCCACATGTTCCTTTTGATGTATGGATAAATTGTCTTTGCTCGAGAACACCAACGAACACTGTACGCTTTTAAACATGATGTAAAATGATTAAAATGAAAAAACGCGACGTTTAAAATAAACACTTGTAAAAATAAGTACTGAGAAAAATAAACAGAGTATAAATACTGATGAGCGAATTATAAAGACGGTGAGAACACAGAGAGAACGAAGTTACAGGTATGGGTGTCTTGAACAGACTGATCGTACAACGGTGCTCGATAGAGTAAGTGTCCAGAAATCTTAGAATTTTTTGGAGGTGGTATCATTTTAAGGCAGGAATTTGCAAAATATCAATTGAGTATTTACTGTGATAATTGGATAAACCATAGATTTTAGACTATTTTGGGAAACAATGTATTGGGTGCAATTTCTAGGAATTGAATTTTGCGTGTTGACAACAACATATTGAAATACGGGTTGGTACATGCTCACTCCTCTAACAATAGTTAGGGTTTTCTCGAGTTAACCCATACGCAGTGTTATCAGTACATCGATAGACGGTTTGGCTCAGGTCGATTACAATAGTTAGGGTTTATTGAAGTAAAAGTGCCGCTATGGTATGTGATGTCAACAAACATTTAACGATTAAAATGGGTTGTGTCTATACATGGTATTTCTTTACAAAAAGTCAGTGATAAACAATGGTTACATACACATGTTGCTGTATCCCCGAAGTATATTTGTATTTTTATAAGTATTCGTATTACTAAATATTGTAAGAATCATAATGTACTAGAAGACTCAAATGTATGTGGATAATAGTATGTAATGTATGCAAAATAATATGGCGCATACAATAATATGCTGTGTGTACAATAATATGGTGCGTGTACAATAATACTTTAGTGATAAGTTGATTACGTATCTGATAACTCGGAGTTGAGTATAGTATATCCTTTATTAAAACGATTTCATTATTTAGTTAAAACATTATATATTATAATGTACATACATATCATACATTTCTAAAATATTAATAGTTAATTTAAGACGTACTATGTAAAATGTTAAAGAACCAGCAACTGTAGAAGACGGAACGATTAACGAATAACCTATAGAACATTAAAATCATGGTTTGAATATTTTTGTAAGATTGGTGAGGGAAATGTAGCGGAAAAATCAAAAGAACAAGCTTCATGTACAGACAAAATTTGTTGAACAAACAAATACAGATTATATATTTTGTTTTAGGTAAGCACCTTATAACATTTTACATACTCATTTGTTGAAGTTTCAAACTATTAGTTCACAAATTGACAACTTAATTGTCCTGATAAATAATGAACATACTTAACTATTGATTTATAATAATATTAATAACTTCAAACTTGGTATTATACATAATACAAAATACATGTTTATAACTTATAATAATTAGTGATGCAATATTTTAAGTAGTTTAAGGTAGGTTTATTGATTTTAGATTCTCAGTTTAAACATTTATATTAATTGCATGCTACTTGGCCATTTATACAAACCTACTCATACCATCTGACGGTTTGTGTGTTGACTCAAAATGTAATTACAATAATAAATTATTATTATAATAATATGATGTAAATACATACTGTTATATTTTTTTAGTATTAATTATATATCAAAATGCAATGTTTTAAAAAAATTAATATTACTAAACTACTTATTGAAAAAAAAAATACTATAGTATTTGTATCATAATACATAACACCATTATGTACTTGGTAAAATAGGCTGACACACTGTCTTCGCTCAAAATTGTTTTTTGTATGTAATGATTTATCATTGAATTCAAATTTAACACATCAATAAACATTACAGCTATTATTTGAGGACTTACTCAATGACGAGATACACTCAACACTTACCGTACAGCAGAGCAGTTATCTACTCCATCTTTTTTGTTTGTTATTAATTAATTAGTGTATAGAAAGTTTTCTATTGTGAACTATTGCAATTTTAAATGCATATTTGTTAATATTTAAGTATAGTTACTATATCTGAGAACTTTGTGAAAACTTATCCCTTTTATCATATTTTCCATTTAATTAATTTTAATTAGTAAGTCTATAATTATTGTCGTATTTAAAACTTTACTACCGTTTCCAATTCATCAGAATCAAAGACAGAGACTCATTATTTAGACACCTCTCTTATAGCCACCTTAAAACGCCAGTGGTTATTTGCAATTCATATCAACTTAAAATACTGTTTAAAAACATTATGATTAATTAAACAAAAAATTACTTTTTCCGAGTTCCATTGAAACTCATTTTTTTATTTTTGACTATATGACATTCATTTTAGATCACTGTTAATCAAAACAATATTCACAGAATAAAATTAATAAGCCACTAACTATCGTGAAATATTTTGATCTCTACATTTAAAATCTAATAATATGAGTTTTATAGAGGAAACCCCTTAACACATCACTCAAAGACAACATTTTCTCTTCACAAATATAGAGTACTAAATATAATATCTCATATCATATACAATATTAATTTTCTAACATATCATTTTTCACTAAAAACACTAATGGCTTTGTATACAAACTTTATGCAAGCATGAATAGGTTAATTTAAGTAAATGATTCGTGAATGCTTTATCCTTAGATTTTTGTCATATTTTCTATCATATAATTTGATTTTTAGATAATTTAGATAATACGATAAAACGTTTTACGGACATACTATGAATTATACAGTGTAGATTTTCATAGGCATTATTCGTTTTATTTAATTTTATTTAATAATATGTTATGGAATTACACGATGCACCTGTGGAAGACCGTACAAGATAAGTCATGTTTCACGTGCGTAAACCAAAAAATGATGAAACTAAAATATCACCTCGGGCGATCTTGGGTAGTGTGCAATGCGCTGATAATAAGCTAAGTACCATGGACGTGGTAAAACTCGCTAACAAACCGCGTCTGTTGCGTTTCATGAAGCTTTGGAAAAAAAAATAGAATAAAAGCTATAGGAAATAACATCGATTGAAAATAAATTAAAAACTAAAAAGAGTAAAAATAAAATAATAATAACATTTTCTCAAAAACAATTTTGCACTCTCACGTCAGTTTTATTCCTTTCACAATTAAGTTTCTTATTTAAATGTAAGTAGTCAAACTAATTAACTAATGATAAAATAATTGAGTCAAAGTTATAAAAATACGACTCATTGCTTGAAATTATAAATATTTTTAATTTTACAATGGATTTCTCTGTCTGAACATTTTCTTGAAAGATACATTTACAAAAACCAAAAACTCCTATCAACTTTCCCGGAAAAATAATTTCACGAATACTGAAATTTGGAATTACTTTTCTGCAGTGGAGTTATTTCAGGAGGGGTAAAAGTTTTGACTATCCCTTATAACCCTGAACCAAAAAAAAAAAAAAACGAATCGCTTCACTCGCAAACTAATTTTCACTTAGGTACATTTTTATATCGATACAATTCTGTAGAAAAATAGTTTAATTTTATAGCTGAAACGACGTGAAGGAGCTTAATAATAAAATTACGAAATCTGTCTAAGTGGCGTCATTCTAGTCATTCTATATTTTTCTAGAGTGGTCAAACAAATTAAATAACAATACAACAGAAACACGATTGCTAACATTTAATCGAACAATTTTAAGGTTTTTAATACGTTATTTCTATTATAGCGTTTTTTTTTTTTGAAGTCATTGACAAATTTAGGTTATAATGGTCGTTTGGCTTTTAGAAAAAGCTATAATATTAACGTCTCTATATTTGAAGTAAAAAACTGTAAAATATATTAATAATTAATAATATGATACTGTTGTGACCATAGTTTTCTAATTCTTTCTATTATATTATATTTCATCAAAATGAGAAATATTTTAGTTATGTTATTTCACAGACAGTTGGACAGCCTTTACAATCAAACAGGGATAAATGTCCACCTCTCAAAAAAGAGGCCACTTTTTTCTGTATTTGAAAACGTTATTATTCATTACAATAATCACCACATATTATAATTATAATATAGTAAACTCTTCGGACACTGGGTTGACCTATCCGTGTACCTTTGACTTATTGTGTAGATATTGGTCCTCGAGAACAAGTCGATGCATAGTCGATACAAATTTAAATTTTGTGTTAACTAGTCGTAGGCATACAATTATTGAGGAAAACGCATATATAAAAGCATATATTGAATAGTGTTAGTCTCGGTATTGTAATTTTAGTTTTTATTGCGTTAGTAAATTCATCGGTTTATGAATTATGGTATTTAGTTCACACTGAGAGAGTTCAAAAAAGAACAAGTTTACAAAGAGGTCACTATTTCAGAACTTTATCCTGATCGTAGGGTGGAAAATAAAAATTGCTGAAAAAAAATGTCAAAATGTCTATAGATTTTCAAAACTGAACAAGGTAAATGGCTTTAGAATACTTACCTATACATTAGACAAGGAAGATCGATCATTATTATAAATTGTTATGAACAATAGCATAAAACCTTACGTAACAAGTGTATTACATTTATTTTATGTACATTTTTTCTATAAATAATACAATTTTCGATTAAAAACTAATTCGAGTTTTTGGAGTTTGTAAAAACTTTTGTTAACCCCTACATCTACATTTGTATTGTTATTTAATAAAATAAATCTTATGTTGCATATGTCTCATTTTTAATTTTGTTTTCATTGGCTAGTTGTAATCAACATAATATACAAATGTCCAGCGAAATGGATTAATCAAATTGAATATTAAAATTACACAATCTATAAAACCCATTTACATCAAAAATAAAAATAAAAATCAGTTGAAATTTTATACAAAATTAAAAAACTAACAGAAAAAAATAATATTAAACAATATGTTGTCATTGTAATTCAATATTTTCAACTTTATATTAGTACAGTATTAAGTTGATTCTTTCTGTTTAAGTTTTTCATTCATATGTATACCATGTTACCAATGAAGAAAAAAATATTATAATATAGATTTGTGTTTCGCTAATGGTAAAATCATTGAATTGGAATCAACAAGGAATAAAGATATATTAAAAATTAAAAAAAAAACTAATAAATGCTGAATGAATTGTATAAAACTAATTTAATCAACCAAGTTATTTAATTATACATGTTAAAATAAAAATAAGTATCTATTAATAGTTACGTTTACAAATCTGTATACAAATTTAATATCGATAAAAAAAGTCCTTCAAAAACAACTGTACTTGCTATTCATTTCCAGTCACGCTGAAAAACGAACAATATATTATAGAGTTAATTTTTGATTACTTCTCTCCACCACACTACATTTTATTCCCTTTCTAAGTGCTTCAAAAATATTAACATGGTTTTTAAACATAAATCCATTGTCTAAACCATAACATTTTAATGTTACTTTCAGATGTGTTTTTCACTTTGAAGTGGTATAAATGACAGAACCTCAATCATTGATACATTAAACAATATTTGTGGTGTAAGCTTTTTGTAAATAATAAAATATAGTATATTATAGTACTCAATTCTATAGTTAAAAAATAAAATAAAATATTTACTTTAAACCAACAATTCTTTGAAGAACATAACTATACATTAATAAAATAGGCACTAAACATTTGAGTAATATGAATAATTTAAGTGCTCTTTAGTCGTCGTTGTATTTTTGACAAAATCGTATAAAATGTCTGTCTTATCATTAAACTTCACGAGGATAGTAATTATTTATTTTTAATAAATAATAAATATTATGTACCGAGTAGTAGCATAGGTATATGTAGGTTTATTGTGTGTTGTGTGTTGAAATTAAAATAAATGTCACACATTTTCTCATAAACTATTAACTATGATAATTTTTATCGTAGCACGAAAAACACAATTAAAAATAAAGGAATTAAATACAGCATGTTTATTAATATAGAAAATTATAAGGCTACTTATGTGGGCACGATGATGAGTTAAAATGCCAAATGTTTGAAAAAACAATATTTTGTGAATATTCTTGAATGTAGTAATAATAGTACAACAACATATAATATATAATACTTTACCGGCGTGGTGTATAGGCAATTTCGGTACATTACCGTGTAGGTGCTTTTGGACGGTATCTTGCTGTATTAACAATGTTCATTACATTTTATAATACAACTACGCTCCTATTCCAAATTTATAAGAATAGAACACTAATTGCACTTAATCAGTTTGGTTACAATTTGGAGTTCAACTATTTACATAGGAAAATTGTGTTAAAATTTGTTATTGTTTTCATGGTATAATTCCTATAATTTACTACAAGGTTATACACTATAAGCGAGTTAGTACGTTATTAAGTATTAAGTCTTTTAACTTGTTGTAGTGGTGCATTTATATATTATATATTTTAAATTAATATGATAAAACGAAACAATAAACAAATTTATATCTGTTAACAAAACACGGTAAAATTAATATATTACATTTTCGTGGACAATATATGATATTTATGAATAATTATTATACATTCGTCAGTATTTATGATTTAATATTTGGAAGACATGTTTAACTAATAACAGCAATCAATTGCAGATTTGAAATATTTTATGTACTTATATTTAATATTATTAAATATTGAAACTATTCATTAGAACGTATATGCGCATTTTAGGATAATTCATAATATTATATTAGTTTGCTTGCTTGACAACGATGCATTAGCTGTCGTTAAAATAATAAAACAACATTTTTGAAACTCCAATAACCTATTGTAATATTATATTATAGGTAACTTGCTATTGAAT
>PVMI01069315.1:6676-23590 GCA_008528875.1 Aulacorthum solani | reverse complement strand
CAAGAGCGGCTAAACGATGACGACTTTTGTAGTTTGTATTATTCAATTTAGAGTATTTTAATAATTAAAAAATAAATAAAATCGGAATCCGTTTTATTTTTATCAATAAAAACATTTTCGCTTTGTCAAAAAACTTGAAAAATAATACGAGGTTCCTTGTAAGTTGTTGTTAGTGGAAATAAAAAAAAAGTTGAGCTTAAATCCACAATATTTTTTTATGAACATTAGTGAAATAGTGACACTAGGGAGTAGCAAATAGTACAATATTTTATGGTTGTAGCAGTACTACTATAATACCGCTACTGCTACTTCTATTTTTTTTTTATAGTTCTTGCCTCATGGTATCAACACAGAATTTATTCTGTGGTATCAATCAATTTCTTATCAGTGTTATCACTAGGTTGGAGCTATCTTCATTCTTCATAGACACGATAATAATATTTATACTTTATGCTCTATGAGTTAAACTAAACTAATAAGGCATAGTATAGTATTCAAATTTTTAAACATGTGACATGTGTGATGTTGCCGATTAGATAGTCTGTTCACCGTTGTAAATATTTAATACTAAATTGTTACCTACTTATGAAATGTCACAATGAATAGATCATATTTTATTCAAAACTTAATTTAACATAAAAAATAAATTCTTACAGTTTCAGATCAGATGCGAGTTAAGAATAACATTAACAAATAAATAACAATGTATTTATAAACCTAATACTTATATATAATTCTCCAATACTGTCTAATATAGTTTATAATAAGGATTTATAATTTTTAATTTCAGATGATTATGTTCAGCCGTTTTTTACGACAGTTAATTAATATTAAGCCCTTACGATCAAATTACAATCAGCAATGTTGTAGAAATATAAGATATGTGTCTACAATCAAAGATTTTCGAAAAAGAACAGAGACATTTTCGGTTAATTCTGAGCAGAATATTGATGCTGATGTGTTTGGAACATTAACTAATAATATCGAAATTAATGATAAATTGGATCTTTTACCTCCGGAAGAAGATGATAAAATAGAATACGATAAGGATGAACAACACAAAAGATTACATATTACTGAGTACCACAAAATTATCCAAGAACTTATTAAACAGCATAAAGTATATAACTAAAAAATCTAATGTTTATTTTCTCAGTCTTCAATATTACCTAAGTTTTTTTTCAGATTGCAGATGCGATAGATGTACTTGAAACAAGGATGTTAAAAGATGAGAAAGCAAAACCAGATTATTATGTATATAACATGTTAATTGGAACTTGTGGTAAAGTCGGTTATGTTCAAAAAGCGTTTCATTTATTTAACCAAGTTTGTTTTATTTATTATTTGGTACCTATCTATTATTTAATAGACCCAGTATTAAATTGTTTTTTTTTAATAATTAGATGAAAAAAAGTGGTATTAAAACTACACCGGCTACATATACTTGTTTATTTAATGCATGTGCCAATTCACCATATAAGGATGATGCATTAAAGAGAGCTAAAAAATTACACAATTTGATGAGTTTAAAATCAATTGAACCTAACATTTTTAACTACCATGCAATGATTAAAGGTATTTAAAACTATATATAGAAGAAATTTGCTAAACTGTGCTAAAAATGTTACATATTTATTTTTAGCTTTTGGGAGAACAGGAGATTTATTGACTGCATTTTCTTTGGTTGATGAAATGTTGACAAAAAAATATAAATTAAAAGATGAAACATTTAATTTTCTCTTACAAGCTTGCATATCAGATAAGGAAGCTGGTTTTCGTCATGCCTTACTTGTAAGTTTGAATAAATATATGCATTGCTACAATATTTTCAATAGTGAAATGTTAAGTTGACATAAATTAATAACTATGCATATTGTAATTGAATCATAGTAACTTAAAATTCATTAATGTTAGTTCCTATAAATATTTGTTCAGTCTTTTTAAGGATCGTGATCCTTCAAAAATGTACTCAGTATTGTTCACTCTTAATGTTCTCAAATCCTAGTCCACTCTACATAGATGGAGTAAGTACTAACTTGTCACCAAAAACTAAATATCTAGGTGTTCTTAATTCAAAAACTTTCTTGGAACCGCCACATAACTTGTTAACTTCAACAAGGTTACTAAAGACTCAGATCTTTCATCCTATTACTGTGGTTTAGGTACTAAATTAAATCGGATATACATTATAAACAGCTTCTATGTTCTCTCATACTTAATTTTTATCACTATGACTATTCAGAACTGCCTTAGTCTTGCATTAACATATCATTCTAAAATCATAAGTATTATGTTTAATGGCAAATGATTAATAAGAAATATAGCACTTTTTTATCCTATTTTTCTTATATTATATTATTGTTACAGATAATTACTTATAAATTTTATTATTTTTTATGAACATTAAAATCTATTTATAACTATCACTAAGTTTAAGAACAAATTGTACTAAATATTTTGGTAATTTTTAGGTTTGGAGAAAAATGATATTAAAACGTGTACGTCCTTCACTTTATACTTACAACCTTTTATTGAAATGCACAAGAGAATGTAGTCTTGGTGATGAATTTGAAACACGGAAAATTATTGGTCAAATAATTGATGATCCTCATTTGCTAACGACTGAATCTAAACTTGAAGAATTGAATACTTCAGAAAAAAATATACCTAATACATTATTATGTAATAATAATGAAAATGAACTATCTCTTATTGAGGAGAATAGACCAAATTTATTAGATGTTAAGCCTAATTTTGGTAACATTGTGGGTATATCTGAAATTAAATCCGCTGAAGACAGGTAAAACATATCCATAATTTTCTTCTGCATTAATGAATTAATGTTCATTTTTTTTTTTTTTGATTTTAGATTAATATTATTAGGTGGTTGTTCAGGATTTTTAAAAAATATGAAAATCAATAGAATAAAACCAGAAATTAAAATATTTACTCAACTTTTAGAAGTTATACCCCCAACATTATCGGCTGAAAAAGTGAGTTACCTACTTATCTTATGTTCTTATGTATTAATTCCCTAATCAGAAATATATTTGAATTGAGTCATTTTTATTTTATCAGATATTCAGATGTGTTTATAATTGATTTAAATCTTACAATAAATAAAATAAAACTAAGTTATGACAACATTTCATGTATTAAGTGGATTTTCTAATTATTATTTTAGAACCAACTTGTACAAATATATGACATAATTATTAATTTATAAATATTTTTTTAGCTTTTATTAAAAGAAATTAGTAAAAACAAAGTTAAAGTTGACATCGATTTTTGCAATATTCTCATTAAAAAACGGAGTCTTAGATTTGATTATGAAGAAGCAAAGGTTGTATAGAATCATTCATATAATATACATTTTATGTAAATAACCTTAATTTTACTTTTAATTTATAGAATGTATTATTCTTAATTAATTCAGAAAATTTGAGTGTTGATGTTGTAACCTTTGGTGTTCTGGCATTGGGATGTAAAAATAAGACTGAAGCTAAAGACCTCATAAAAATGATAACTGACCATGGATTTCGGTATGTTTGTAAAATATTTATGATATTTTTATTATTATTTGTTTTTTCATATAATTTAAGGGTGAATGCAGAGATGTTGGGCACAATGTTAGCACAAGCATGTTATCATTTCAATTTTGCCTATGTAATTTATGTTATGAACATGGTCAAACACGAAGAAATTAAACCCAATAAAAAATTTATGGATCGTTTAATTCGTTTTGATAACACTATTAAAGATTTAATGAAAAAAAGAGTAAGTGTAAGCAGTGATTAAAGATAATCTATTAAGCATTTAATGATGAATTTAAGTATGAATGTTTTGTTTTAAAGTGAAATATATATATATATATTTTAACTAACTGCAAATGTTTTAACAGTATAACTACTCATAAAAATAATAGAAAAGAATAACTTCAAAATTAACCACAAATATTTTGAATAAATCATACATCAAATCTTTAACATATTATATGTTTCTTTAAATACCTTGATCATCCCTAAAAAATATCAATTAAAATTATACTATCATAACCACTAACTTACAAAATTATACAGTAAGAATTCAAATTGTGTTTTTTTTTACTTGATAATTGTCACAAATAGATTTAAGATTAGATAACAATTTTGAAATTCAACTTTTTTATTCTAGTAACTTGACATATTATAGCCAATTAAAAAATATCAGGATTTCTGATCACATGATAATGAAAACAAAAAAATATATTAACTATTACTATTATTTTCAGCAAAATAGAGAAAAAGAGACTCCAGATTTTATTCAAAGTTATTATTTCAAAGAAGGATACAGAAAGTTTCAAAATTTTTATAAAAAATGGTTATTAGAGGTAACTGTTGATGAAGAACTACATCCTTGGGATCAATTTAAAAATCACAGAAAATAAAATATATTTGATTTTGTATTTATCAATAAATTAATAATATTTAATTATATTTTTTGGTATTTAATTGACATACATTATTATCATCATTGATCACTAATATAAAATATTACAATTAATATGGCTTTTTTATTAAAATCTGTATTGATTTAAATGTAACAATATTTCAAATTACACTAAATATTTTAATTTTGAATAGAGCTTGGCATCTGTTCTAGAGGATAATATGTATGTATAACATTGTTTTCATACATTTTGACCACTCTTAGTCCTGAAGGATCTTCTCCCAATGGAGCTCCAAGTGCACAAGTAGTAACCATTTCAAGGTTTTTATAGAATCCAGTTGAGTTTTTGTGATAATGACCAGAAAAAACATGAGACACACCTAAAAACAAGATATACATCAACATTTTAATTGAAAATTAATTTGTAGATAATTCAAATGATTTTTCTTAACATTGATTAAACTGATTAAATAAAATATTTAAGTATATTAATTAATCTTTACCAGCTGCACATAGTTTTTCAAGCATTTTATGTCTGATGTTTATTTCAATATTAAAATATGTTGAATTTTCCTCATTTGGTTTACTTAAAAACCAAGGTATGTGTTGAAATACAATTATTCTTCGACCCTCATATTTACTCAATATCTCAGTTAACCATTCATCTTGTTGTGCTGCAAACTTATCGACATTAGAACTGTTTTTATAATATTGAGAGTTTAACACTAAAAACAGTACTCCACCACACCAAAATGAAAAATAATCTTGGCCAAAATTATCACGATATCTAAAATTGGAATTATTTATAATTTACTCATTTTATGTATCTGTAAAATTGTGCTATATTACTTGTTGATTGAATTTTCATCTGGAATATTACCAATATCATGATTTCCGCAAACACAAACCAGAGATATCGAGGGGTGTAAGTTTGAAAAAATGTTCTTAAAATCATTTATTTGTAATTCATTTAGTTCAGTTTCATCTGAAATATGGATACATTGCTATACAAAAAATTTATATGAACCATTTATAAAATTGTAATATAATCATTAAACTAAACAAATTAAACTAACTACAAGGCATTTCATTTACTAAATCTCCACACACAACTAAAAATTGGGGTCTTGGAGACAAGTTATTGATTTTATCTATTGCTAAAATAGCTTTATCCATTTCTATTTTCCAGTCTTTAGAATCTCGTTTTACAGGTGGCTTAATGTAACCAAATTGAGTGTCAGCCGCAACCACAAAGTAAAAATTTTCAGTCCATGATTGATTGTTTTTAACTAAAATTAGAAATAAAAATAAAGTTATATAATAAGTAATATTAATATAATGTATTATATAGGTAACCATTAACCATATGTCCATACATGGATATAACCACATGACCGTAACACGTTTAGGTACATAACAATATTTTTTACCTGGAAATTGAGGAATGATTGGGTACACACGTTTAAGTATAGTATCCCAAAAATGTTTTACAACTTTAGTTTAACAGTATGCTGATCATAATGTTTTATATAATAGCATAAAATCTATAAAAAATATTTTGATCATAACCTACCAATGTATTATGTTATTATATCTATAAAAATAAGTTGGATGAACTCTTACTCAAACAGTCGAAATGTTCATGCCAGAATACTCATAATTAATTTATGCTTATTTAAGTTATATTGTATAGATAGGAACTGTATGCCTATAAAATCTAGAGAACATTTGTTTGTTTAATAAGGTGTAATTTGGAAGTTACAAAACGGGAGTGCGAAGAGGATTTATGATTGCTAAAAAGATATCGAAGTGTAAACGAACAATTACCAATTCAGAATTCATAAAAAATGAATGTATATAGGTGTCATTAGGATGTCATTAGGTATATATAAACAATAACTTTGCTGGTGTAGGTACCTATGTCTTGCAAATTGTATTATATTTATCGCAGTTTCAAAAAATGATAAAGCTTAATGTGCTTATATTAGGTGTATATTATAATACCTATTACGTAGACGATAGACATAAATATATTTAACCTTACGCCGTCTTTGCATTTTACAACAATGGTAAAACGGTTCTGATATGTACTTAATTACCTCAAAATGGTCATGTTTGTATACATCAAATAAATAAATGTTAAAAACTAAGAAGAATCTGTCATCTATCATAGGTGAAAGCAGACAAATCGTGGAGTCTTTGAATTAGGTACTAACACCGAAAAAAGTTATAGCAGCTTGTATGGACGATACCATATCTTCAATAAAAAAAGCAAATTATGACTTGAGCAGTAGAGTAGTGCATGAAACAATAAAGAAGCTCAAGGGTTTTCAGAAAGTATATTACTGTACCTCTTTGTTTTATCTTACCGCATTGGTCCCAGCATAATGATATTATGCTTGACTGCAACATTTGTTTACTAATTAGTTATTACATATTATTAACTATATAATAATATATTGTTACTTAATTTCTCTATGAAACATACAATTTTAAGTAATTTTGGTTTATGGAATAATATAATTTTTGAAACCAATTTTCCCATTTTTTTTTCGTACACGAATCCCCAAATCTAAGTTAAAAGTGTGAGGCGCAGGCTAGACTCCTCCCTAAGACGGCCCTGAGAGAAGTTTTGTAAAACCGTATTATCCTAATTGCCTAAAACACCCCAGCAAATTCACAAAAAACTAATAACGATTTCAATTGTAAGTTAGTTATAAGATGTTTAGGAGTAAAGGATAAAATGAATTATGTGGAATAACCATTCCTCGTTATTATTTAACATTTGCATATGAACAATTATACTTAAATCTATATTAAATTAATTTTAACTTACACTGATCGTATCCAATTTTTTCTTCAATCTCGTGCTTATTCCATTTTACAGTTTGTTTATTACTTTCGGTCATTTTCGCTGTAAAAACAGGTATGATAATTATCCATTCTATCTGTTTCTAAAATAAATTTTTAATACAATGATAAATTATCCTGAATCATATATTTTTTACAACTTATGACTTATAAGTACCAAAGTACCTACAACCCATAACACAGTGGTGTAAATGTACAATATTCTTAGAAATTCCTTTACGAACTAGTCCCGATTTTCTTTTTAATTTAGTAGGTATAAACAATAGTTTGTACTTTGATAAGGATTAAGGGTTAATAATTATGTACATTCATCGCTTTTAGTTATTGTATTTAAAATTACGGATTTTTAAATTTTCTGAATAAAAAAAATGTTTATAGTATAATAGCCAGTTGGTGGGTGCAGCCCTGTAGGAGAAACATCCAAAACAAATGTATTAAGTATGTTTAAAATTTAAATATACAGTACATAATTTGAGAATTATTTGGGGGAGCTCGAATCCAACCACCCCCCCCCCTTCAACCGCGCCATTGCCATTAATAGATATATGCATTTAAAATGCTCAAGATATTTTTTATTATATATTATAACGTAGCACATAGACAAGTATGTATATTATAGAAAAGTAATAATTACTACAGATAATTAGCTTAGATATCTATCGGCTACTGTAAGATAATTATAAACATAACATAATAATTGCGAAATTGAAAGTGCGTATTTAACATAATTTATAGATAGGTAGGTTATCGAAAGAATTATTTTTCAAATGCCTATATCATTAAAAAAGAGTATAAAACCACAATAAAGATTACAAAATATAGGTACATATTCATAATTCAATAATACCTTCAAGTTGTTTGATTAATGTTGTACCTACATATTAAATATTGGCATAAATTAAGTAGGCATATCACTAATAGGTACCTACATTTAATAAATAAATCTATTATGAACTTATACTGTTATGTAGGTACTTACCTAGTCACCTACGGATTGTAAAATGTATATGAATGCATTATAATATTTATAATATGTATAGACTAAAAATAATATAAATAAATGAATCAGTTGAATATTTATACCTACACCTATACATAAAATATGATGTGTACTGTACAGCATACTTATAAGGCTATAAAGTTAAATTGGAAGTAAAAATTAATTTTGTTTTAGTTTAATTAATTAACTACTTCAACATACGAAATGTTTTTACAAAGTTAGATGAAAACAAAAGTATAGGCACCTTGATATTCACCAGACGAATTAAAGAAAACACAAACAATTTAATCGACAATGTTCCTATTAAGAACTGGGAATCAGTAAAAACGTCTTTGTTTCCATTTAAATTTTAAAAAAAAACAAACGAGTTAACTTGAATTACTCTGTTTATAACTATATGTACCAATCGTTTTAATAGTAGATAACAGTAATTTTGTAATTACATATACGGTACAGTTAGTACTTAGTAGGACCTCAATAACTCTATCGTTTGTATAAGTCAAATTTTCGATAACTCGAATATCTTGGCCTCTGCATTCCAATACCTATGTAGGTACCGAGGTAGGTACATTAGATATAATTTTTTCTATTACTCCAATTTTTTTACTGTCGGCGACCGAATGAGTTATCGAGGTTTCAATGTACTTTTAAAAGTGCATATTATTGAGTAATAACTAATAAGCTTTCAAAACATAATGGTAGTAATTACTATTTATTTTGTGATAAATACTGTTACCAAAGGTACAGTTTTAAGTTGCCAAACTATGTACTAGTATTATACATCTAGTACCTATATAGTGCTAGTACAATAAAATAACATATTAGTATGATATTAATTATTTGTTTGAATTTTACTTATTCTCGAGAACAACACTTTTTGGGACCAAAACTCGAAAGTGTCATATTTTCTCGTATCAAGGGCGCCCGCAGAGAAGGGTCAGTGAATGCCATTGCACCCACTGGGATTCTTTTAATGAACCAATACATCAGTGTATAATAATGTAAATAGGTGATCACACAAATTTAATTTTGCACCCACTGAGCTGATTTTCTGCAGAAAACTACTGTCTCGTATATATAGCTATATAGGTAGGTACCTAACAATTAAAAAGTGAATAAGTATTACATTAAGTGGCTATACTTCTGAAAAACTATTTAGACCAAATTCAAGTTGTTTAATTTTTTTTAATTCAGATATACTTAATAAACATTTAGCTATATAATAATTAATAATTTACGCATACTAAGTTTATTTTAACTGTGAAAACCGATCAATTAATTCATAAAAGTTAATTTTTTGACTAGCAATTTTTTTCTATTGAAGCTAAACCTCGAAGACGTACCTAATGTAACTATGTAAGATTTGCAAGTAGGTACTTACCTATTAATGTACATTGTGGTCTATGGATATCTTAAATAGTTAAATTTTGTATAGTCGTAATAGATAAGATAAAGCTTCATTATACCAATTAGTAAATTTGAATTGATTATAATATCAACTAATATGAGTAAACATTAAAATAACTGCAAATACATATCACATAAAACAAGTCATTGGATTAATATTTGGTACCCATTCAATAAATATTTAAATAATCTTTTAAAAATTTGAAATAATAAATTAATACAAAAATATCATTAGTATAGGTAAGTACCAACCTACATGTTTTTATCTTGTCAATTTAAATTTGGAGTTTGTGGGCCCCCAATGTCCGTGGCATTGAATCACGGCCACCCTGTCTTTACGCCACTGATACTTGTATTGTTATGAATTGAAATCATGAAAAATACTGTTTAGTTATAAGATATTTAGCTTGATTTAGGTAGGTACACTTGTAAACCATATACGTGATGAAATAAACATATGTTACTTACATAATTGCTGAATAGTATAATAATACATTAATACCAATAATTATAAATAATATTTAATATTTATAAATTTTAATCATACATTCATACCCATAACGCAATTGTATTGTAAATGACAAATTGACAAACATATTATATTTTACCTACCATTTGTACATTTCAATATGACAACATCAATACGATCTACCTAGTACCTACGGCTATACATGTATTATAACTTATAGAAGTACACTAGTACATATTATCTACATAAATACCTTGTACTTATAACAGTATAATATTATGGAACACCGATACAATTATAAGCATTTGACATTTTACATTTTCATGTGTCAACAGTTATTCGAATATGTGAGAAACACGATTGCAGCGAAATACCATGTAATATCATACAGATTATAGAGGTCTTAATTGTCTTTAATGTCTATGTTATTTATTATAATTCCCGTCGTCGGTCGAACTTATGATACGCAAATCAATAATTATTAACCACCGATAGTCGGCAATCTCTATATGAAAAAGCTGAAGTGGTGGTTTTGAGGGGCGATCGAATGTCCTCTCCCCTTATTGATACTTTGTTAATCCCTTTTAATACCTATGTCATAAACTAATAAACATTATAAAATAATAAACTATGGCAATAATTGACACTTAAGAGCAATTACTATAAGAGTTTTAAAATAAGTACCTACCTATAGCAATAATAAAACGCAATTTTTTTTATCATTATGTTTAACAATATAAAATCATCTCTATTTTACTTTTTAATGAGTTTCTAGCTCAACTAAAGTAACAACAGAAGTTTTAGCAATACCAATATTTCTTAGGTATTATAAACGTATATTTAAAATGTTACAGTATTGCAGAAATACACTCACCTACTCAAGCTCAAGTATAAGTACCTACAATATACATTATGAATTAATAATTATAATACATGAAAACATGACAGTTATATCGTAACTCACGTTTGTAAATTCATAAACGTTTCTTAAAATTACGTACATAATACAAATATTTCCAAATTATAAGCTATAAAACATTATACATTATTGGTGCAAGCCGCAGGATGCAATATAATATGGGTAGGTACTATGGGTAAAATGTATATTATAGTAATCTTGCCTCCCGCGTCCCAACGCAGAAAAATATTTTGCTGAGTTGAATTGTAACTCTCATTGCACCGAGTGTTGGTACCAAGTCTACCCCCTCCTTAATGTTTTGTCAAAGCCATAGGCGTATAACCAGAAGTGGTTAGGGGGCTAAGCCCCCTCTACTTAAGCCATGGTGTTTAAGCCAAGTCCTTGAGAAAAAAACGTTATCATATCATGCATTCAATGCGTATACCTTATTATAGTATAATTTATAATAAGTAATAATTAATAATTTTATGGGCACATTATTTTAATGTTTATACTATCTCGTTTATTATTATGTACATAGTATAATATAATATTATATCTATATAAATATTTTCATTTTAATAATATGGTTATTGGTTATTCCAGTTTTCGCAAAGACGATAGTAGCGACAATAAAAAATATCATTGTTTCTTTTTCTTCTATCAGAAGAATTAAAACGTTAAGGCCATAGCTCATAGAGTCATAACCATAAGGTACATAAGGTCGACATGACACAAAATACATTCATTTATCAAGTTATACTAAAGTACTAAGTAGTAAAGTCTAAGCTACGATAACAGATAACTATATGCAGAATATTATCTACATCATGACTAAGACTTAACATTACGGAATACAGATAAGGGGCTGTGCTAAACCATCCCAAGCAATAACTAAACCCCTGACCAAAACGACGCACCAGGGTTCTGTCACTGGACAGCCTCCCTCCTCGTAATAATCATCATGTAAATATTTCTGTAATAACCCTATTTGCTTATTGTACATATTATGTTACGGATTGTAAATTTAAAAAAAAAAGACTAAACATAAAAAATGATAATGTTAATATTCCAAAATGTAAATGAATAGGTACTCTTCAATATACAGGTATATACATCTATAAAATATACAAAAAATATGTTAATGAATAAAAAATATGCCTTTTGTAGAATAAAAATAAATAAATGTTAATATGTTTTGTTTAATATTTTATTGAATACATTTGATTTTTGAGAATTATTTTTTTTAATTACGAGGTGTTTTGACCTTTAGGTTCATTTTCAAAGTTGTTTTTACAGTATTGTCAGTGAGGAATTGAGGAAACCATATTGTGCAATAATTATTCTTATAAATTATTTTTATTTAATTCAATTGAACGAATTCGTCACATTATCTCCTTAATTAATATTGTTTATAGTGTGGATTTTTATACCAACTGAAAACTACTAAAATCTAGTTAGGCTTAAACCCATATAGAGGATGCGGGGACAACTTCGTGCACAGCTTATTCTCAACACTGATTTTCTAGGACTCTTATCCCTTTAAGCTCTAATTTATTTCTATATCCTAGTTAAATATGGTCAAAGACTTATAGCGATTGCGAGTACGTACGCCGTACACCTATTAATTATTATGATCGCTTGTAGAATTAGATATACCTACAACCTACTTATCACTTACGTAAGAATAACGCAAGACACGACCGCGTATAATATATTTTACTTGTGTGATTTTTATAATGTATAAATATTATGACATATTTTATTTAATTTATTTCAAATAAATACTTAATAATTTCTGTACCTAATCTGTATACGAATTATAGAATTTCGTAGCCCGATGCTTTGACCCGCGAAGTGTTACAAACTCTAACCGGCTAAAACTAATTTAATATTTTATACTTCACAATTGAAAGTACATTTTTGAATACCGAAAGTAAAATATATTATTTCATATGATTAAAAGTTTTGGCACGCATTTGGCAAATTTCCAGCATTAAAATATCAAAGCAAAACACCCATCGAAATCATTTATTACAATATGCAAATTTAAATCATAGTACCCAGATAAAATCTTAAATCTGCACATTGCGCTAAAATTGTCTCAATTGCCTTGATTGACCAATTTATTTAAACTTTTTAGTCTATAGATATGTTATAACCGTTTGTGCAATTGTGTGTTAATTAATAGTGTCAGCTTTCAATATTATTCGGCGATATTTTCAATCACGGAGTCGCGGATTAGACACCCGGATAATAGATATTATATCAATATAATCGTGGTTTTCCACAGGAAAACTTGTCCATCGTTTACTGATAAATGATAATAATATTATTAACGCGCCAAGATAACGGCTTAACGACGGATCGCAGATAACACCAGCCGGCAGCCACTGAGTCACGTGACTCGCTGCCTACTCTACTCGTGCAATGGTGGTTTAGTAGTTACTGCCTACTTACTGGTTAGTATTTAAGTATTCAAGAATTTAATATATTTTGAAATTAACAAGAAAAAAACGAAAAAAATTGAAGCCGTCAATTGTTGTGTACGAATACTGCTGAATGGTTTGTTTTCATGATATTATAGCGTGAAATAATTAAGTTGCTTACTGAAATGAATGATTCGTGCACATTTACCTCGATGGATGCGACCAGTCTCGTGGAATTCGTTGGAAAAACTGTTGTTGTGCGTACAAAACAGCAACACACATCCAAAGGCGTCGTTCACACTGTGGATCCGGTGACAAAAAGGTATGGTTCACTGTTGTACAGTTGTTCCGTGGGCGTGTACGCATGACAATAATTATTATGATGTAGATAATTTTTTTTATTTATAGAACATTAACTGTTTCCTCTTCCCCGCTGCCCACAGGTCCCCTTGAAACGTTTTTCTTGACCAAAATACTGCCTAATGCCTATTGCCTGTTGGATACTTGGAAGTTGGATTCCAACTTCTGCACTATAAGTGGGAGGAATGTATTTGGAGTCGGTTAATGGTTTTACAATAATATAATTCAACATTGCTGACTACTGTTGTTATAATGTTGTGTTAGCGAATATTATTTTATCAGTTATATTTATATTATCTGCATAATGTAGAATTTATAATTGGTCGTAACTCGTAATTACTAATTACCATAATTTAATTGAAACTTAAATATGTACTATATACACATTACTATGTTAGTATATTATGTTCACTACTAATGAAATTTTATAAATATTTAATAATATAATATTATTTTTATATTTGTAAAAATAAATCTTTAGGGAATTATTTTAAATGTTTTATGGCTTAATTTTCTTAACATTCCTTTTAACATTTTAATTTTATAAATGTTTAGATATTCATAAAATAAGTTATTTGCTTCTTAAGCTATAAATATTTGATAGAAAAAAATGTATTTTACTAAATAGATATCAATATAACTATTAAATAGGTATTGTATCTTAAAAAATTAAATATCAGTTATTATTTTGTTATTTGAGTATTTCGGATTTTCAAATTAATATTTCTGAATGAACCGTCAAAATTTTTATTCAGTGTTACACTCAGATTACATGTATTAAATGGATGTAGATGAGTAAGATGGAGTTATGAATGATTATTTTATTATATAGTTTAATATATACCTATATTTTTTTAATTTAATAGTAATTACACTTTCTATTTGAATAAATATGATAAAATGTGTAACTATATTTCAAACATTAATTTAGAATTCAGATTAATAATAATACCTATAACCAGTGACATAATATTATTTGTAGGCTGTATTGTAGCAACAAGTTGATAACTATGCCAATGTTTTTTTTAGTTTTTTACTAAAATTTAAAATTTGGTACTTTATTATTTTTAAATAAACCTGCAGTAAAGCATTTTTCTTTATTAAGGCCAAAATGGCAAATATATTAATATTGGCAACATTCTTATGTCTAGTTGCTTGAATAACCACTAAGCATTTAACAAATCAATAGTGAGCTAATGGTCCTTTAAATATGATTGGACTGTTAAATTAATACATTTTTCATACAACCCGGCATTAATGTATCAAAAAAATTTTAATTCCGAGTACCTACCAGGAATATATGAAACTGGTAATTTGGTCTCACACTATCTAATACAATTGTCTTTGTCAGAAACTCTTAAGTGGTTTTTTAAAGTGGATTATGAAGAAGAAAATTGAAATTCATGTATGACATTTAAATGGTCATATTAAGCGTATTGTAGGTCAAAGATAAAATTGATGATTAAACTGTTTATTATTAATTTTTATCCACTAAAGCAAATCCCTGTATTTCTTGGCTTATTTTTAAATGTTGTCAATGGAGAATAAAGGTCCCCACATACTGCGGCAGTAAAGGTAATGAAGCTGGATACAGTTTTACCACCACCTCGGCAGTGTGTGAAGACCTTCATTATACATTTTTAATACATACATGTATAACCACATATTATTTTATTATATATATATGTATATATATACAACTGCATACTTCAATATTTTATTATCTTACACAATGTAGGTATTTGTAATCAGTTTTATATTTATATAAAACCTTATTGTTTCAGTATCGTACTGCTGATAAACAAACAATGTGAAATATTTTCTGGAATAAACATCAAAAGTGTTCAATTTGAAGATTAGTAAATGTTCAGATGGATATTTATTATTAGCCGTCAATATTTATATTTTATGTACAATATAAAATATAGGTAAACTATGTGATATAAAATAATATTTTATTTATTTTGTAAATAATTGTAATATACATTTTTAATATCTGATTAAACTTAATATCTATCTCTTTTATAAAGTTATTATAGTTATTTATCCTTGGTTCATGCTTACTGTAGTACTGGTAATATATATTGATTCATTCACCACCGCCACTTATAAAATAAAATAATTTTAATGTCTGACCCCCATTGTCGGATATTTGCTCAATGAATGGGGGCTTGACCCATCATCAAAATTAGGTAGGCTTCAACCTTCAACTTATTGCTTAAATGTTGCTCCCAAACATTCCATAATATATAAATGAAATGAAATGTATTTATTTTATAAATCTTTGACAAATGAAACGTTCTGAGGGGAGAGGCTAGAAAACATCCTGAGTGAACTTAAGCCCCCATTATCTATCTATGCATTCCACTGTGTTATTATAATTACTCATATATGACGGTACTAAAAATAGTAACTTTAAACATAAGGCTATTTGAATTAAGACCAAGTAGAGAAAAATAAAATTTCATTTATCATACATTTCCAACTACTTAATACCTACCACTATTGAGATTACGTAAAAAGTATTTTAAAAGATGTTGTAGAAATAATCCCAAAATTCAATTTTATTATCTATTATTGTAAACACAGTTAATGTTTCCTCGACTAAAATTTGTACTTCATTTTAAAATACAGAATATCCTGATGATTGATTCAATAGATGTCGTATGTAATGGTATATAACTGAATTTTCTTTCATTTACTTTATTAGGTAGGTAAACATTTATTGAGTATCTTATATAAATTAAAAATACATTTATTGAGATGGTTACATTTTAATTTCAGTGGTATATATAAGATTAAATTTCTCGGGAGGGAGGCTTAGAAATCACAATTCAGGATGCCCAGCAACATAATTAATAATAATAATACACATACTTTTATTTTCAGTGGTGAGGAGGGATTGAACCCCCAACCACCTATATAGTATATATACTACTGTTTAATTTACTACTATGTTAATTTATAAAAATATTAGACAGTTTTGTGATACTAGATATGCATCAGTAGGTATATCATTTTAATTTTTGATTTAGGTAAATTAAAAAAAAAA
>PVMI01069292.1:0-15258 GCA_008528875.1 Aulacorthum solani | reverse complement strand
TACAAATTATTTTTTAGTAAATATTTATAAAATGTTCAATTTATAGCTAAGGATTGAATATTTATAACAAAGATTCTCATAAAAAGTTCATACTGATATCAAAAATTATGTAAAGACTTTTTTATTCATAGACATTTAAAGTTCAATTTTTGAAGAAATTAGATGTTTAAACGAAGAACAACGATTTCAGTTATTTTGCTGTAGTTTAAAAATATATTATTTTGTTGGTACTTCAAACTTTCAAAGTATATTATTATATTTTATAAGCACAAAAATATTTTTCATCGAAAATTAATATAACCTAATGTCTAATATTAAAATAATTAAATTAATAATTTTAGCCCTATATTGCATTGTGTTAAAGTTAATTATTAAAAATAAAAAGTAATTTAATTATACACGATTGGTCATATGCAAAATGAACTACAAGTACATTTGGTCTGAAATCAAATCATCCCTTTAAACTAAAATATTGTTATTGATTTAAATCCTATGTTCTTGAAGCATATATACTTAATTCACTAAGGTAGTGAATATGATATGCAATAAATGTGGATTTACCATTTATGGCCGATTTTTTTTTTTTTAGTTCATTATTGAATAAAACGTACTAAATGTACAATCTGTATTTACAAGTTATACAATAAGTAAATTTTATGAGAGTTTATTGACGGAAAAGGAAATTCACCCATGACGACTGAAATCATTGATTTAAAATAAATATTAAAGATAATATGACAATAATGTATAGGTAACAAAAAATATAGGTATGACTCTAATAATGCTCCATCATATGGTAATAAACCCAATTTAAACACATTTTTGGGTAAAAAAAATGACCTATTTAATTTCGTTTTTTTAAATAGGTAAGTATACCTAAAAATATTATACCTATTCACGACGATTGGCTATATTACTGAGTAAAATAATATGTAGATATACATTTCAAAAATATACAATGTACACATTATTATAATACAACTTACTATACTATAATATACTACTGCAATAATATTTTAAGTGCTATAAATCAGAAAATTGTCATCTTAAACACATACAATTATATTCATATTTGTAAAAACAAAGGCTAGATCATTCTTAATGTTTTTTTCAATAGGTGTTACGAAACATAAATAAACTTCAGCCATTTTATGTTATTTATGTTTCTTCTAGAGTGCTTATATGGTACGGCATAAATTCTTGTCACATATCGGGTCACGTCTTGATCATTTAGTAGATTTTCCCCCAACAAAGTTTCAAAGCATTTCAAAATAATACTGATTCCTGTGCAAAATGAAATAATATTCTATTTGATTGTTAACAAGAACTCGAATTGATTCATCAGTCCATGAGAACCATAAAACATCTGCAAACGCAACTGGACACCTAGTTTGGGGGATGGGTAAATTGATCAGAACATATTGCATTACATTGCACTGATAAACACCATCTCAATTTCATGTAAGAATAAAAATATATAAATATGGGTAAGCAATATTAAATGACACAGCGTATGTTATATCAATCAATCATTTTCGATACCATTTTATTCTATAGCCGAATAATAGATTAGAGATCTTAAATTTCTATTTTTTTGATAAAATGAAAAATTCAATTTTTATTGTATTATATTTGGAAAATTATAATATATAGATAAACTATTTAATAACGTTTTATTGCTTCAATTATATTGATATTATTTATTTTAAAATATATTTTTTTTTTTGCTCTTAATAAATTAAAATTCTTAAACCAGATATTATTATACTATCCAACATTGATGAACATACAATATTCCAGCAAATATTAAAGCAGACATTATTTTGTTTCATAATTTATATATATACATATAATATTGAACTTTGAACACAGAATAAATTAATCAGAATGGACACTGATAAGAAATTATATGAGAAGCATAGGGACAGCTGATAAAATAATTCTTTATTTTAGTAAGAAAATCAGTATAACAATAAACATATATATAACAATATTATCTTCCTCCAACGAAATGGTCACCAATTATTTTTAAGAGTTCACAGTTTCTAGAGCTTACTTTGAATCACATCAAATAAAAAATATATAATACTCAGTAAATCATTTCATTTTAAATGTATGTATATTATTATGATCCAATTGTAGTAATATGTTACTGTTATGGTTTATAAATGAATAACATTTTAAATTGGATACATAAAATATTCAGAATTAAAACTACTATTGACAATATATTATGTTTTGCAAGCCAGGAAGTATAAACGCAGTATGATAATCATATCATTTACCTTCTGGGAGTGATGTGAAAAAATATATTAAAACCAAATGGCTTAGGTCATATTGTTATCATAAATTGGATATAAACTATGAGACTTACCGGATAATATATTTCAATGATCAATAGAAAATAAAAATAGTAATAAAATGTCTTTCCTATTATAATATTGCGTATATAATGTTTTTTTCTTGCAGAAGTGACATCCTCCATCCCGTATTGTATATAAATATATAATTCATACGCGCTATGGGAACAAAACGGCGATGACGATTACGATGGGAATACTAATAATAATGCAAAAGTTTTACTGTAACATAACCGGCACAAATGAAATAAAGGGAGAAACTGTACATATAGAAGCAATAATCAAATGTAGAATAGAATTAATGGTTGGCCCATGCACCTCAAACTTTTTCTCATATCCTTTACCTTGTACTCCAGTAAATGTTGTAAACTTCAATCATAAATTTCTAAACGTGTCCCCACTTACCCTCGACCATATTCCCGAGTTACAATATAAACTCTTCAGTAACTTTTCTATTATTAATATTTCCATCACACGTTTCTCATATCCTTTGAACGCCATTTCTGATATTATAATACGTATACAATTAGTGGATACTAAAATAACTTTATTTTAACAATTTCTAAAATATATAGGTAGGAATAAATAAAAAACAATTATAATTAAAATTTTTAATATTTACATTTGTCCAACAACGTACTATTAATACTTTTATCACCTACATTTAAATTTAGATATCAGAATAGGATTATATGTCGTAGTTGAGTTAAGTTAAGTAAATAAATTATAAAGTATTGTTATCTTCATCCATGTCACTCTAGAACTCATTAATTTTGAAATTATACTATAAACGACCTACAAAACTGCACTTCTGTTTACTTTCAAATTGAAATGATTAACTGAAATATTTAAACATTTTTCAAATACAAGGAGAGTACATGTTTTTAAAGACTCTATAATATCCAATGTATGGTGCAAAAATAAATTTAACTATACCAGTTTAGTGTACTATACAAGTGACTTTCCATGATACAACGTTATCTTAGATTGTGTATTATTATTTATTATATTATATAGTAAGATGTGAGTTGGCAGGTAATTGTGATATAACTATTAAAAAGTTTTTTTTTGTCCATTGGATCAAATAGTATAGAGTTCATTATTTCTTTTGAATTTAACAACATAGGTAGTAAACAATATTTGTTTACACATTATTTTTAAATTGTAACAGAGTTTCTAAATTACAATGCGAAATATTTGTAATTTTTCAAGCCATTGGACACCTAATACGTATTTGTACACAAATCAAAATCAAGCCTAATAATTATACGACACTTTACAATGATGTTACAAGAATGTAAAAAAAAAAACAAAAACTAATTTTAGAACCAAAGAACAATCCATTATCCCAGCTGCCGTAGCTTAGTCTCAATCAAATAGAAATGTTGAAACAAAAACTTGATATGTATATATATTTCATATTGCTAACACACTTAACAAATACCATGGATTTAACGACCCTGTAAACTAAATTTCTGTCAACCAATGATTGCGTGTTTTATTTATTCTGGCAACGCTCTAATAATTCAATATAATCTATATTTATATATATATATTTGAAAAGAAATAAAAATAGGAATTCAATTCTTATTTCGTTAGATAAAGTAAAAGGTTATTTTAGTGATCATGCAAACTCTAACCACTGTTAACTTGCGTTGGTTGTATGAAATAATTTGTTTGACAAGCTCTCGGGGTTTCGAATTTCAGTTATAACTCATTGGGTCTCGAGAAGCAAAGAACAAAAAATGTTGATTGAAATAAATATAAATGTATTTTTTTTTTAAATAGCATAATAATAATTATACATCCAAATGTATTAGACCTTCTGCAATACTCATGGTATCATTATACTTATGAATCTAGGTACAAGACAAAAAGCTGTTCATGATATCAATGTTTATATTTTAGAACATTATCTACGTCATACTGATTTTATTCAAAACTTGATATTTGGATGAAATTTGATAAAATTAATAACATAATTCATTATTAAAGATTGGTCATCGATGTAATTATAAAAATTAATTGATATGTGTATTATATATCTATGTACAACACAAGTTGCCAAATCATCAGTAAAAAGTGCATTGATTATTTTCTTGAATTCACCTTTATTGTAATAGATATAGCCATAAAATGAACTCTTTTATCTACATTTTTAAAAATGTTTCTAAGATATCACATACTTTACTTTAACAATTAAAATCTATTTCCTATTAATTTTTTAAATTACAAAAAACTACAATGATATATAACTATATATTACAATTACACCTTATTTTACCTACAAAAATATTCAAAATCAAATCACAAATGTATTTTATTATCCAGTATTATCTATAATAATTATATGATTGAAAAGTCATCACCCATCAGTAATATTTAAATAGTTAAAAAGCAATAAAAAAATATGATATTTTTTCGTTAAATATTAATATTTATTAAAATTACAATCAATTTACTCAAAATATTTTGAACGGTTTTCTGAATATCCGTTGTTTTGTAATTTTATTTTTTATTTACCTTAGTAGGTATCAAATACAACAATTATTATAATGAGTAAATAACATATTGTTAAACATATTTTACTCTGAAGATATTTTCGAGCCATCACAACTATTCACAACATCTTTAGTTCTAAATATCTATCGATTGAAAATTGAGCACAGATGGTACATGGTGCTGCTTTAAAATATCTATGATATTGAAAAGCACATAAAATATCAATGATGCAAGTTTAGAAAATCAGAAAAAAATGCAATTCCAAATACATGAAAGGCTTAATCGTGTGAACAATCGTATGTCTTCTAGATATTGGTCAAACTTTTTCGGTTGAGTTAGTAGGTATATAATAAAACTTTATTATAATGTATATTATTATACTATTTTACAATCGAATGAGTAACTAACTTGTATAATGTATATAACAGGTATAAAAACAACTCCCGGTTAGATGGACATTGTTAATTAACATTGTATAATATATTTTGGTAAATATAAATAAAATCTAGTAATTAAAACTTACAGCATTACTATTTTGCACGATTCGTCTAGATTTTTTTTCATTGATGTTATAAAACAGAGAAAATGTGGACTTATTAACTATAAAACCACTATATTTATTTTAGATTAAAATAAATTAATACTGTTTTGAAGTAAAAACGCAACACAAATATTTGTCATTTAAAACCATAAATTATTAGTTAGACAAATAATACACCATTTCTCATATTGTATTGTATATTTTTACGTAACTAAAATAATGTTATAATTGAAATAACATGGCATTTCGATTTAATTTAAAATGTAGCTAACAATAATACTAACAAGACTAATACTAATAATAATAGGTACTCTTCTTATCTTTTCACAAACTTCATCATATATGATAATTAAAAACAATTTTTGCTTATTCGTAAATTGTAATATTTACAATCGTGCAATTCCTATCAATACTACATGCGTTGGAGACAATATATAATCGTAATAAAAATTAATTTGTTGTAATTAAATAATAGGTATACCAGGAAATATGAGAATCTCTTGTAGATTTACGCATACGTATTGTTTGCTATTATTTTCGATGGATTTTTAGGAGTCATGGTACGGTAAACTAGATCACTAAATTAAGTTTTCCCTGTGGTCAGAATAGTACCTATCTATGGTCGTGTAACTGCAGTTAGCAAAGTTGTGACGAGAATAGAAGTCGAATTCGCATTTCAATACAGTCTGCAAATCGTAGACGCAGTGGTGTAGTCGGAATAGCAAACATTTCGTATTCTATAATAGAAGATCCTATGATTACAACATGAATATAATATTGTATTATTCGATTAAGATGCACAAGAGCATTATGGATCAACAGTTATTAAATTATTGAGTTGAACTAATGGCAAACTTCAGACACAATAAAAAAAAATCTTTTGTCAGTAATCTGACGATTTTGACAAAAAACAGTATTAAGTCCACTCACAATATCTTCACTGGTTTTTATTCGTACTTTTCAAAATATTGTTTACACGGGGTACATATAAATACATTTCTGCATTTTTCTTTAATAACTATTAATTTTTTTTTTACATATTTTTCGTGGTAAACAAGATTTTTTGAATAAATTGCAAGAAAAATTTGGAAATATATTAATAATTCCGGAGTAAACAGAATTTTGAGTAGTAAGAATAAAAAAAATCAATTCATTTAAATTTTTTCTTTACTCTGAAAATTATCCAAAAAAAATCATTGACTGTAACATATCAAATATTACTATCGGCCATTTGGGTGTTATACGTTTAGGTGATTATGTTAATCTGAGCACAATCGAAACCCAATGCAATTTAATTACAATTCCAAATAATGACGCTTATACAATGTTGTGGACCTGTCAACTGCGATTAAATTATAAATCATCTTCGTGTTTGTCTCTACCAATATCTTATTTCAATATCTTATTTCTTTGAAATATAATTCTCATTAAATATACTTTTATTGAATATCTACCTATAAACAAAATAGTTATGTATTTATAATGTTCATACTTGAGAGAATTTTATAAAGAGGAAAAAATGTAATATATTTTAATGAATAAAAGCATTGCAGTTAATTTATGAAAATAATTTTACTATACTAATTTGCTATATTTTACTTTATAAGTCTGTTTAAAAACAATATTACAAAAATTGGCTAATAAAATTAATTAGGTTAGGTTTTTAGTAAAATTAACCATTCGTTTTTCATAAGTGATATTTTCCAATCCTGTACATCATTAAACATTTTTATTTACTATATCTACATAGCTTAAACCTTATCAATTGTCAATGAGAATGTGAAAATGGGTACCAAGCCACTTTGAAAACTGAATAGTTTCATTTGATGTGAATTTAATGCACAATCAATTAGTGGCTGTTACATTAAAACTGTAATAAAAATGACTATAGCCCACTGTTTCACTCACTTCTTTGTTCTTCCAGACGTTTCAGTAATTTTCAGATTCCCTAAGAAAAGTGTAATTGCTTTTTTGGTTTCCAATCATACTAGTGAGGACCACTGAACTATGTGATATTGTGGTAAGTCCTCTAAATTGCGTTTGTTAAAGTAATTATTATTACCGAAGTTCAAAAAATATCCACGAAATTAAATCGGAATTAAGCGCTTAAATGATGAATTCATTTAAGTTTTCTTTTCTAATAAAAAGAAATATAAAAAACACCTTCGATTTATCTATGGGAAGTAATATTGCTGAAATGAAAAATCTGCTAAAAACTTAAATCCAATAATCCTTCTTCCTACTATAAGATTAATCCAGGATTGTGAAACTTTATAACGACGAAGTTTTTGAACTCCGGGGATATTGTGTGTGATCTCAAATCATTGTTGAACTTCTCAACAAAGTATGATAAGCAGGTATATTACGTGTTAGTCATTATCATCATGAAACGACTAATAAACAATGTAATCTCCGAATTTAATTAGCAGTATCATAATACATATCGTAAATAGTATCGTAATTATTCACAAGTTCTAAATGTATACAAAGTATAAATAATTTAACTACTAAATAATATTTAAGATTAAGGATATGATAATTAATATTATCATAACCATAAAGTAAATTAAATATAAATATAATAATATGCTTAATTTAACTGCGAATTCATTCATCATTAAACATATTTTGAACATAATTAATCCTCTACAATATTAATTCTCAATAATTTAATATAGTCATCAAAGTTTCCATTTTCCTTATTAAATTTTTACCTTAATGCAAAATATATAGGTTGGCAGTAATATTACGAATACCATTAATACATTTATGTATATATTATTATTGTAGTCGTATGTATAATATTACATGTATGTATAAAGCCATAACCAACTTTATATAAATAATTTTATTTGCAGTACTAAACTTTTATTTTTATTTATATTATATACATTATATTTAATTTAAAAAATGCATATTTGTACGAATTTAACGTTTATGAATAATTATTAAGACAAAAGGATATTTTTTTTTAAATAAAATACAACATTTTAATAATTATTACATTTATAATTTATCCTAATATGTATATATTTTTTTATTATTGCCATCATTTGATCACTAAATATCCTTGATAATTTAATAACAAATATGAATGTATACATACAACTAGCTGTTTTACAAGACTCTACCTGAGTGACGAATTGGTTCTTATATACATAAAATATTGAATAATTATGATTGATTCATGTGGTTTAGCATTTTTTTCAGTTGATTATTCCAGCCACGAAGAAGAATGTTTCATTTTTAAAATTCTTATGCTACAACCAAAGATGCTAAGTACTTCACTAGATCTCAAGGAATTTTTCTTGTTAGCAACACGGCGACCTTTGGATTCCTACATCCATCTCAAAGTCAAATAAAATTCACACATAACTGACATTTGAACTAAGCTTGCTGAATGATTGTTACTTGTTTTTATATATTATATGAATAAAATGGAATTTTATTTGTGACCTTAATAATGAATGAAATGTTCATTAAATATTTAATTTAGATGTAAAAACAGTTGTTTATTGTATATTTAAGTGTGTCTATTTTATGTAACATAAAAAATAAATGTTTCTCTAGAAATCTATGAAATTAAAAATAATATAATACCATTTATACCTAATTTAACAATTTAATCCGTATAATCCTAAATGATTTAAATAATTTATAATCAAAATTTTCTGCGTGTAATCAAATCATTTCTAATCATCTATAACCAAATATGTATGTTTAAAAAAAATAAAAATATTTTTTGTTATTTCATTGAAATATTTCAAAAACAGTGAAATTTCGAAATTTGAGATATTCCAAATTCAGAACCCTAGTCCTACTCTTGTGAAATTTGAGAAGTAGAATTTCTAAACGTTTCCTCTAAGTACCATTTTAAGATCAACTTAGGTTTGATTTCTTCTTTGTCATTATAACAATTCTGATACTTTCTAGATTAAGATCACTAAAGAATACGGATGGTGATATTTATGTAAGTACTTAATTGTATAACTACGTTTCTAACCAAATAGCCACGTAATTTATTTAATTGCCAAGGAGATGCCTTCAACTGAAGTTACGGATAGAAAATTGCTATTAACTACTTTTAAAAGTTTTTTAATTGCGATTTTTTTTATTGTTAAAGAAAGTCAATTCAATTTATGAATATTTGTTCGTATAATACTCGACAATTTTTGGACCCCATTCAAGTCAAAAGTTTGATATTACTTAAATTCGTTCATTATTTACCATGTAATATTGTTCTAGTTATAAACTATCTGTAATATTGGGCTTCAGCTGGTTTTATTCAATTGAGTAAATTATTATTATTTTTATATAGTAAGTCAACTTAAAGTAACTTTGCATATAATATTTTACCGATATTATTACTGCCTACCTACTTATAAACATACTTCAAAACCAATCTATCTTGATAAGTGTAATAATGATTTAACCTACATATAATTTAATTTTTTATTCAAAGTATTTAATACTAATAAGTAAAAATCAATTTACTTTTAAAAGCTTATTACTAAATTATCAAGCAAAATCAAATGGTTTTTCAATACTTATAGGAATTTTGTACACCTAAGTAAGTACTAAAACTGTATCAAAATAATTTAAATGCCATGCATAAGTTATAAATAATATTTTATCAAATAGGTATTACGAAATTAGTTACATTACTACCACTATAGGAATTTTATTGGTATATAATAGAAAATTTGCAAAAAATATTGTTAGTATCAGTTGATAATACCGACATTAAATAAAAATACAGTTTTTTATAGAATTAAAATAAGACAATCTGATTATTTAATTATGATTACAAGATAAATAATATATGTATATATAAATAAATTCATCAAGTTTTAATTGCCTAGCAAAATTGTACATAAATAGAAAAAGTTGTAATAATCTTTAAGCTTTTAAAATGTTTAATGTTATTGTAATATGAGATAATAATGTTTAAATATGAGATTATATAATATAAACAAACTATGATTTCAAGCCAGTAAATTATGTTCTTCATCAATATTTTTAATGGCTCAGAAGAATGGTTAAGATAATAGTACCTACCTGGGATTAATGTTTTTCTTTTTTAGGAACAAGATCTGTTGTAAGCTACTGATAACCGTTGTTGAGTTAAAGCAAAGTCATTAAACTTAAAATTGATGAGTTCTTTACTTTTTGAGTTATTTTTTAGATAAGATACTTGTTAAATTTGTGATTATCAGAAATGTATTGGGTACTTTGCCAATTTCTTCATAACTTAAGAATAGTTATTTATTATAAGGCAGCTCAACATATTAATGTTTTTCTAAATTTCTGTTTTAAAATAGTAATTTAGTCAAGAATAACAATAAAAAAAAAAATATTAATATTAAAACTGTATTATGTTTATTAAATTAAACGTTTTTAAAAGCAATAGAGTCGAATATGGGTATTAAGGTGAACATCTTCATTTTTATTTAATGCTACTCACAATATATTTTGAAAATAATTTAAAGAGATTGATGTGGTGATTTTGATACATGTTTCATTATTTATTACATTATTTCAAAAATCTAATATAGCAAGAATTATAGGAATATAGATTTTTCAAATATTTAGGTACTATGGATTTGACATTTTGCAGCCCAATTAAAGTTTGAAACGTTTAAACTAGTATTTCATCATTCAATAATAGTAAGAAAAAAGTACTCAGGGTGATCATTGCGCTTTTCAAAGATTTAAAAACGACGTAATTCATTAACTGTAGTAGGAAGAAGGTTGTATTTACATGTCTTAGAACAACTAGTCTAACTCACACAGTAAAATTTTAATTTTTTACCACCTTTACACTTATTAAATGTCATTATCTTTGTGATATTATAACATTTTAGTATAAAAATAAATATATTTATTGTTTTGCCCATTAATAAACCATATTGTTTATTTACAATACTAAATATTAATCGTTTGCTTAACTGTCAAATAATATATCATTTAGACAATTAAAAATAAACAATAGTTGTTGGGAAACTATTTAAAGTTATTATGATGTTGCTTACAGTTCTGATATCTTATGTGTGCTAAGTTGTAAACATTTGTCATTTAATAATCATCTCTCAAACTTAATAGAAATACAACCATGCGCATAATATATCAAATATTTATAATCATACTCACCAGAAATACATAAACTATAGATTCCCTAATTAATTTGTGTTTAGCAGGTGCAGCATCAGTAAAAGGTATTCATTAAAAGATAAGTGCAAGTTTAAGTTAAAAAGCTGATTTGAGAATTTCAAATTCTATCATGTTGTAATCAAAAGTTAGATAAATAATTGATATTGAATACTGCTGGATTAATTAGTTTAAGATTATTGTTCTGTAATTTCTTAATATATTTAAAACTTAAATTATCGTAATCGTAATAATTTCAGTTAAAACTATAAATATACAGAATATTAAAGGTATAAAACAAACATGAATTGAATAGATAAAAATAACTGTTTTATAGATGTTCAATAAAATGATGGTGAAAATAGATAGAAACAATAAATGTTTATAGGTACAAACTATATTTTAATAGAAGATAGAAATTAAACTGTTTTGCTGCAGTTAATTTGTGTATACGTCTTGTTTAATGTTTACAATGTTATTATCTGATTTGTTGGTTAAGCAATATAACATAATATATTTTACAATTACCTAGAGTTTGTTGAAACACATAAATTAAACAAATATAATTTTTTCACTGACAGTATACAACATTGGGATATAAATAAAAATCCAAAACATATGCATAAATAACAACTTAGGGTGTTGTAATAATAATAACGTACTATCGCGGCAGTTACGACAATGAAAAGGGTTTTTGTCAGTTCAAATATTTGTTATTGATATTGGCATGATGGTATATTGTTAAGGGTACGAATTTTTTTCGTTGATAGGAAAAAAAATGTTAATAACGTGAACATGCTTTAATCCAACCACGGAATTATTCAATGATGTCAAAGTAATGTTCTCAGATTCTTGATGTGTAATAAATTATCTTGACTCGGGTTATACAAACTACATAATTCGTGTCTATTTACAATATATTATACATAATACCTACAGGCTAAAAGCAACATTGAATATTTTAGAGGATGTTTGAAACTATATAAAAAAACCTCTACAGTCTTTGCAAAATAATTAATGCAGAATCTGAAACAATAATCTTAGAGATTTTTATATTAAAGTACACATTATACTAAAAAATCGTATTTGTTAATGTTGAAGATAAATGTGGTAAAAATAATTAATGTAAAATTTCTGTACATCATTCACAATGTTGTATTTATTAAAATTTAACTACTATGTATGAAAATTAGAATTTATTTAATTAAAGATTCTATGCCTAAACAAATAATAATAATTAAGATAATTTGAAAGAAAAAATGTATTTATTTCAAATAGATTTATTGCCAACTTTGTATTTAATTTTTATTAGTATCCATAAAATTGTTTTATTTTATTATTATTTTATGAATGCCCAAAAACAAATGTAAAAAATAAAACTGTGGATTCATTATTACGATCGGAAAATAGCTTACTTGTGATTTGATTATCTGAACTATAAAAAACTTTGAGATGAACACAATCAATAAACTATTTTTTTTTTTTTTTGGTCTGCCTTGGCCCAGAGTTCACTATTGTAAATTGTAGACCTTTCAAGAATGAGTTTAATCTAATTTAGTAGTTTTGAAATAGAAAAAGAAATGTTTTCGTTATTTCACGTTATTTTTATAGCGTACAGATCAAACAGAAAAAAATCAGACGGACATAGCACTGTCCAAAACATGACAGATAGGTTACACAAAATAAGAGTAGAACGAAGGAAGAAAATATATGACCCACAAAACTTCATTTCGGCTTAACGTCAGTTAGTGTAAAGTGTTAGAACACATCTAGTAGCAACGAATAGTTAAAAGTAAAAACTAATTACATAAAAACTAAATAACGCTTCGAAAATAATTTGTATTTAAAAATTTAATTACCAAATAGAATCCAATAAAATATGCTTACCATAAATATTCAGATATTTAAATACATTAACTCAAACAATTGTAAACACATACGTCTGATATATGCGTTACATTTTTATATTTATACTAACGTTTAAGTTAATATCAATGAACAATAAGTTAATATTCATACTGCCAAGTTAATTTTTTCTTAAATCTAAGCATAGATAAATAATATATTTTAAATATACTTATAGGTAAACATAAACGTTTAGATTTGACTGTCTCGTTTAAACTATCATTAGTCATGAGTAGGTATAAGAAAGCAATTTTTTTAAAACGTCCATTACTTGGATTTTATAAAACAAAAAAACTTAAATAAAAATAAGTATCTACAGATATTCAGTTTTTGATTTAGGTACAATAAAATAAATAAATACATTTTATCAAAAACTAGTTTTGTTTGAAAATTACCATTTATCCAAAATATTATTTTGTGTTTTTGAATTTTATTATTAAGAAATGTTCTCGAAATCTTTTAATTTTGACCCCAAAGTACCAACTAAATTAACTTTCCTATCAGTAAATATATTTAAATTGACAATTTAAGCATTTTTAGTTTTACTTCTCCAAAAAGTGGTGGCAGACATACAAACAAAAAAAACAAAACACCATTGTTGTAAAATCAATACATTCATCGCCCCGCTCACAAGTCACAACCTTAAAATTAAAAAAAAAATGTATAGACATAGCATGATTTTAATTATTGTGATTTTTTAATGTCATTTATTTTAGTCAATTAAGTATGTTGTTTATAAATCTTTGTCAATAATAATATTTTAGTAGAGTATTATCGGAAACAGCTAATAATATTTTTATAATTTATAATACCAATATAATATTATAATTAAATGAATAATATCACAAATCTATAATGTATAAAAATGTTTTTTCGTGGTATATGTGTTACAAAAACGACAAAATTAAATTTATAATAGATATTCTGTTTAAATTGTTGAGCCACAGAACAAAGTCAATACAAAATTGGTTAAAGCAAAAAATCAAACGTGGTAATTTTGAAATTCCGTCTTTGGTGCACCATTTTTCTGAAAACAGGAAAATCGACAGGCTATAGAAGTCCGTAAATCCAATTTCCTTTTGTTTGTACGTGTTTTTTTCAAACATTATTCTGTCAAACGAAATTTGACACAAACACTCAGATATTATAATCGAAAACGTGAAAATAACGTTTAATATTATCTTATTGCTTAGAAAAAAAAACCACTATAGTTTTCTCATAAGTCACTAAAACAAACATAATACAAGAGCAGGTACTGTTGTTATAAATAAATAAATAAAATCTATTCCCCAAAAATTTCAGTATTGCATATTATATAAGCAGGTTTGATAGAAAAAAATGTATACATCAAATTCGTATTCAACGCATGAACGTAATATTTTAGCGTACAAAGACCAAACCTATATAAAACGTTTAGGTTTTTTTTTTTTATTCATTTCCGTGACTTTTCTAAATGTTATAGATAGAATTTACTGTCAGTCGAGAATCGGCTTTGTAATAACGTGTCTAGAATCTCCGAGTGTTGAGTGCAATTTTTGTTATGTAGGCACAAAAATAAAAATAATAAAGTACTATCAATTAATTTTTTATTTGATTTATATTGTATAGAAAAAATAAGAACTGAATTATAAGCAATATTGTAAATGACAATATTTATTTATAAAAACTAAAAACCGTACTATAAATGTGGGTATTAAACAAAGTAAAATTATTAAAATCGTTTGATTATTTAACTATTTATTAATGTTATTGAATACTTTGATATTTTTTTTTGGATGGTTAGTTTTATTTAATTTTTTAGAC
>PVMI01069259.1:0-11677 GCA_008528875.1 Aulacorthum solani | reverse complement strand
GTTCTGCACACTACTAGGTCTATTATTTTAAAACAATTTAATGAGTGAAATAAGATGTGCAGTAACAAAATGTGTGAATTTTAGGTACTGTCAACACTGAGTTAGCATCTCCACCACACAAGACCTATGTCGTAGTTATTTACTTGATTATTCTTTTCTTTATTTGTACAATATTAATACTAATGTCAGCCAAAAGTAAGTGGACGATATAGGCAAAGCGAATAAGTATTTGATGAGGGTGTTCATTTATCAAAAAACTGTGATGATAGCTATATTAGCCACACCTGTTTTGTCATGCAGCGGACTGTCTTTATAATATTATATGTACCTACACAACGACCACAAGCTGATCTGTACTTCTGTACCGTGATGACGTATTATATAATCATGTGGTGATCCGAAAGAGACTTCGATGGACAGTTAAAATCAGAGGTGGATATTCAAATACTTCACCCCCGTGGTTTGAAATGTCATCGATCCCGATGCATCTGCAGCCTATATAATATTATTGTATAATATCGTCGGTAATGGGTATTGATGAGTGTTTATACTCGTATTGTGATAGAAAACGTTGCAGGTGTTATAGCCGATGAGTACAGCCAGATACCGAACGTGATATTAAACTTGAACGTTCGGTAACCCAATAACCGTGCTACCAAGCGTACTGCAAGCTCGATTAAAATAATACAGTATATTATTAATATCATATCAATAATCGTCTATTTGAGTACAATACTGTATAAAATACCGACTGTCAAACTTTATAATAATTATAACAGTAAATAAATATAAGTATGGTATTCTTACGATTTACCTATAATGAATCGGGTAATGTTCTCCTGTGTTAGCTTTATCTGGGGGATTGAAGCTCCCTCTGTACATACATGTATAATGCGCGTTACATTACAGCATAATAAAGTGTAGACGATGACCTAAATAATCAAATCAATAACCGATTAACAAATGTTTTGTTTATAGATACTGTTTTTAAGAGCTCAATACGCATATTATCACTACCAGCCGCCTGCGCAAAACGCTACAAAGTTTATTCAGACCGTTTAACATTTTAACTAGACACAATCAATTACGTTTAATATGACACGTTTTTTTTGTCTACGTTAAACGATCACATTAATACTGTTCGCGCTACTGTGCAGCCTACTTGCCTACCTATAGCAAGCCCACCTACCAAAAGATTATACAATTAAATAGTTTTTCTACAGCTGTTCTACGATAAGTGAAATAAATTACATGATACATTACACAGCGTATGACATAACTCGTATGTAAAAAAAAACACATAGGTAATTGTTAATATTACTCGGTGAACGCGTTAAAAAAAATAACAACCAACAACGTACGTTATGTGTGTGTACCTGAGTACAATTTTTTTTTCTATTTACATATATGCCTCAAATTTTAGACTTATTGGTGTTTATGAAATACATTGTGTTTTAAATGTTTAATACTAAATAGATATTTTTAGTATGATACCTCAAATACTTATGTTAATTTAATTTCAATATGATTATTCTATGCGTGTAAATGTTATATTTTCTCCACTGGGTTCGCTCTTTGAGTAGTTGAAAAAGTATCCACATCGTCCCTGGGTCGGGCTCTAGTATTTCCCATAGGTTGTAGGGTAGCATCGTCTCTCTTTGGGGTCCCAAGTCGAGAGGCATTCGGTTAGCAGGTGTTTAACTGTAGTTGTCGTGTTGCACAATATGCATATTCGTTGATCGTTTTTCTTCATAGGTGTGATCAATTCGTAAACTGTTGATTAAAAATAATTTATATTTTATAAGGTTTTTGCTATATTGGTTTATGAGTATTATTATGAAGATATAGGAGATTACGCTCATCATGATATTTAATTACAGGCGATTTAGCAAAAGATATTTTATCCAAAAATTATAAAGCACAAACGAAAATAAAAAAAATATAAAATATTTTATACATCTTTCCATGTTGGTACATATTTTAATAAAATGGATTATGTACCCACTACCATTTAATATTCAAATGAAACTTAGTATTGTCTTTTGTTATGGTAATTACTAATTTCAGAATAATGTATTTTATTTTAATTAGTACTTTTTATCACAGCTCTCAGTTATTTAAAAAATAAACTATAATTTTTTTTCATTTATAACTTATAAACCTAAAATTAAGTTAACAGTTGAAAACATTTTAAGGATTTTTAATATTGTTTAATACTATTTCTTCAATTTCTCCAAACTTTAAGTAGGTAATTATGATTAATGGACAATTAAACAAACTGTTAGATTAAAGCGTATATTAATGTAGTTCTGAAAAAATAATGTTATCTGTGATACCTAATATGTTTTACATAATATAGACTTACATTTAAAATCAAAAGTCTAAACTGTTTTAAAAAATAAGGGAGTATAACACCAAACAAAAATGACAAATATTTTTTATATACCTCGTAAGTAGAATCAATGCCTATTTTGTTCATAGAAAAAAACTTGTCTAACCATCATGACTTTAAAACCTGTGGTTGTAGGATAAGTATTAGGTGATACCATAAGTGTTAATTTTATAAAAATGCAATCCCAAAAACTTAGAAATTCTAAATTATCGAATGCTACGCGTTACTACATTATATAGTTAAACTAGAATTCGTTTTTTGATAAGATGTTACGGAATTCATTATCATCACATATTTTAATTAGACAATCAGTTTTAATAAAAAAAAACCTTAAGCCTATTTTTTATAATACTCAGTTATTAAGAAGGAATACCGAAATTGTTTACAGCAAAATAATTAGGTCTCAATTTGATGTATATTTAAATATTTACTTATACAAATAAAACACAATGTTTTTACTAGTTTATATCCTGCTAAGTGTTTTAAATAGTGTCAATGAACAACTCTTCCGAGGCCCATCACATTTTTCATTAATGATTAAAATTTCAAATATTTAGCATAATATTATAATAGTTTAAAACAAAATTAAATCGGTAACTGTCACAAAAGCACTGCATACCTGATCTAATCATCTTTATGACATTATAACGTTTGAAAAAAAAATTAAAATAATTTCACTATTTACATCAAGTTGTTGAGCAGATGAAATTTTAATGTACCAATATAAATTTCAATTTTATCGAATAATTTCAGAGCTAATACAACATTAAGTATGTATGTTTTATGAATAGGTAATAGACAATAACCCTTAAAATGTTTAAACCTATGTTTAAACCATGGTCTAAATATAATATTTAGTTTGTGTATCAAATTTAATAACTGAGAAATTACTCGGTTGTAGCGTGATTGTTTAAACATTAGAATTTTCAAAAAAATCGTTTGTCATCAAATCGATTTGTAGTCAACAGTAATTAGTAGGTACTATATAAGGGTATTGTCATACGAAAAACGCTTGTATAACGACAAGAGTACATGACACTGCTTAGATTCCATAAACAATTTAAATATTTGAAAAAATGATCTAATAAAGGTACTTAAAAATTCCAAAAATCTGATTTTTAATAATTGCATAATTTAAATAAAATATTATTGGATGTGGGGGAAGAAGATAAGCGTGCTTGGTGAATCACTGTGCATCTATAGTGTAGGTACTTCTATACTGAAATTATATATACCGTTGACGTTAATGTGTTCAAAATTTAAATTTAACTATTAACCGCACATCAGAGTCCTATAGGTAAGCGACATTTATACAATAAAAATAGAAATATAATATTTTATTGTAGCAACGACTCACTTGAGCCGGTCCGTCATAAATTGACGGTTATATTATGATGCGACCAACAGGAAACTATAATCAACGCCGCTAATAGCGACAAATGATGTGATTATTATTATATTATTGTTTCAGTGAATCTCGTCACGTTTTCGTTTGGACTTTACACGGGATGGTCTTCGACGGTTGCCCCCATGCTCCAAAACGCAACAGATACTCCACTCGACCACGGTCACGTGCTGACGGCCAACTCAATTTCTTGGGCCTGCAGCTGGGGTATGCTCAGCGCCATACTGGGCACGTTCTTCTGGGGCATGTTGGCGGACAACTTTGGCCGGAAGACGACTGGTTACCTGACCATGTTACCGTACCTGGTCAGCTGGGTCATCCTGTTGGTGTTCAAAACGGAGGCGGCGCTGATGGTGTCCAGGTTCCTGGGCGGTATGGGGGCCAGCGGGGCGGCCATCAACTGCCCGATGTACGTGGGCGAAGTGAGCGAGGAGAGCATGAAGGCCGGCTTGGGTTCGCTGTTCATACTCATGTACAACATCGGCGTGCTGTACGTGTACGTGTTCGGCGTGATGGTCAACTACGACCTACTGAACGTCGCTTGTCTGGCCATCAGCGTGTTGTTCATGATGGTTTGGTGGTATGTGCCCGAGTCGCCGATATTCCTCATCCAGAAGAATCGGATGGACGATGCGAGGCGGTCACTCATGTGGTTTAGGGGTAAGGACAACGACAAAGAGGTGAGCGAGGAGATGGACTCGCTGATGCGGCACAGTGACCAGACGACCAAGGCCAAGCTGGCCGACTACAAGAAACGTGGCACGGTCAAGGCGCTGCTCATCGGGCTGGTGTTCCAGGCGGGCACGCAGTTCAGCGGCATAAACATCATACTCATGTATACGGTGGACATATTCCAGAAGAGCGGCAGCACCATGTCCCCGCATTCGTGCACTATACTGGTGGGCGTGGTGCAGGTCATCGGGTCGGCGGTCGCGTCGTGCACGGTGCACAGAGCCGGCCGCAAGTTCTTCCTGATGACCACGTACGCGGTCACCGCCCTGGCGCTGATCACAATCGGCTCGTGTTTCTATGCCAACAAGGTGGACGCGTCGATCAACACCGGCTTGCTGCCCGTGCTCAGCCTGTCGGTGCACGTGATCGCGTTTTCGATGGGCCTGGGTATGGTGCCGTACATTATCTACACCGAGGTGTTCCCGGCCAACGTGCGCAACATATGCATGTCCATGCTGATGTTCTTCAACAACGTCCTGGGCTTCGTCATCATCAAGGCGTATCCGTCCATGTCAGACGCGTTGCACATATCCGGCTGCTTCTGGATGTTCGGCGCTGTGTGCCTGGCCGTCGTGCCGTTCACCTACCTGTTCGTGCCCGAGACCAAGGACAAGGCGTACGATTGCGTCCGCCGTGAGCTGCTGCTGTGGTTCCCGAACAGGCGGCACAACGACAAGGTGGCGGCGGTGGCGAAGGCGGAAAAGGCGGCTGCGGCGGACCAGGTGGACGGTGGCAACGTGGTCGTGGTCGAAGCCAGTGAGATGAAAGTCTGCATGGGAAAGGACCAGAGTTGCTTCACGACACCCCAACACGCGCGTGATAGCGTTAAATAATACCGATACATGGGGTTATACGTTCCTGTGCGTGTACACTGCCACGGCACGTATACACGAGTTAAGGCCACTACTATATTATTATTATTATTAATTATTATATAGTGTATAATATGTATGAATATAACTGATTTATGTTGGGGGGGGAGTAGGGAAATGTAAAAAAAAAATCGAGTAGAAAACCCTACCTTTTTTTGTATTTTTTGTATTTTTACGCCACCAAGCTCGTTTTTTATATATTTATTTGAATCATTTTTTACGACAACCGTAGTGTTTTGTATATTTTGTGTGTGTATGTGGTAAGCTAACAATTCGCATTAATATTGTAACAAGTATAACAAGTATTATGAATAATTTAAGTATGATTATAATTTTAAATATATCTTAAAGTAAGTTTTAAAATAATATTAATTGTTATAACGATATTATATATACATACACAGAAATTGTGTTTAAAAAAAATACGATAAGGTGACAACATTTGTTTGTCTAATCACAGTTTTGTATTAAGACTTAACGTGTATAAACCAATTTACATATATATTTTTATATTATACTAAATCTCATTAAAAGTAAATATGATTTTAAAACTTGGGAGTTGTTGAGACATTTTTTAATTATTTATAAATTAAACCTATATTGTACAACGTTGCAAGCTGACCTAATATCATAATATTGTATAAAAAGTTTTAAAAACAGTTATTGTTTAAATATACTACAAGTGGGAGGATATTTTTGTTTCCAGTAAACAATGAAATGAGACTGATTTGGTAAAAAGTTCGTTTCAATTCTCTAACCTAACCTATACAAGTAGCATTTAAAAATGTTTTATAATATTATATAACTGTGTATCCTATTGTGCCACACTAGATAATGATTAATATGATAATAAATTGGATGGTTTATTGGTCGTTGACTATCAGTATTTAGTATACGAGAATATATACGTCGGATGTATGTACTCCGATACTCGTTAAAAAAGCCTCTGGACAATATGTGTCGAACAAAAATTGTTCAATCTGATTATATTATATAAATATATGTATCTTATTTCTAAAATTTTTTAATAATATTTTTGTATATTTAATTAAGTATCACAGAAATATATTGAAACTTAAGAACATTAGTAAAAATGTACTAAAAAATGTTTTAAAACTGTTTTTCTACTAAATTCAAAACCTGAAAAATACACGGAGTTTAGCATATTGCAATTATGCAAACCAATTATATAATATTATGCATGCATTTAGTTTGTAAACTTACTTATTAATTTTTGCTAAACTTAATAACCCACCGCACACAACAGTCGCCAGCTGTGGTCCAACCACGATCATTAATTCCGTAACTGGAATTATGTCCAGCATTTTATAATAGTTTATACCATTCATTGTACATACATACCACATGCGTTATTCCCTTTCTGTAGATTCAATTAAACTGTTTATGATATCACTGTAACAAACTATAACAAATTAAATGTTACTCTTTTCTTAAGACCAAAAATTGTATTTAAGACCTTGATCAGTTATCAAGGTGAAACTGATAAATACAAATGGCTTAGTGAACTAATAGTTGTTTAAATATTTAATAAAGTGTCTAGACACAATTTCGTTCCTGTGCAATATACATTCGTGTATTTCACCTAACCATTGATTAAAATATATATACACAATACATATATTTAATCAATGGCCAAACATTTCTAAACGTTTTCTTAGCGGATAATAATAGATACGTTAATTTTGCTTACCTTAGGTAATAATCAATATTGAATAAGTTTACTCATATTACAGCGTTATAATATAAACTAAATAAACTTCAAAATTGTTAAACTCATTAAAAGTATCAACAAAAACAAACATCAAATAATATATTATATTTGTTTGAAACTCAAAATAAATAAAATAATCCTCAATAGTTTTTAATTAATAATTTCGTTTTAATCCATAAAAATAAATACTGAGGAACTTAACTAAAAATAAGTACTTAATTTAACTTTATTGATAGTTTATTTGTTTAAACCTATTATAAATATACTGTGTACTAGCGATACCTTCATATATAAGAACGAATCCAATTATGTATAGTTAAATACGATCTACTTAAATTTTAAAGGACCACCTAATATTGACCACAGTTCTTAGTTCTTAAACCATAATTTATATAGTTTTATAAATAATTATTATAATGAATTTGAAAATAAACTCAAGTACTTCAATATGTTGTCATTAGCTTTATAGGAGACGAGACCCGCATCCCTTCGTTTACCAAATAAATTATACATTTTTATAAAATCACCCTGTGTTTGATATGAAAAATACATGAAAAAAATAACATAATAGGTGAATATTATTTTTTACTTTTCTGCATATTTTTTCCTTAAAACTATGTGTTTTCATTATTTTTAAAATATTTTTATACTTTTTCTTAAGTTTCATAAGCACTTATTCCAAAAAGTATTTATGGTCTATGTATAATATTAAAAAATGTATTTTTTTTTAATTTATCATATAAGTTCAATATATATATATATATTATTATGTGTGTACAGATCTTTCGAACAGTAAGTTGTATTATACTTTTGTGCATATGCAAACGATTGCGATTTAAAATGTAACCGTGGTAATACCTACTATTGGAATCACACACGTAAATTCAACTATACCTACTCTTTGCCATTTTCTTAGCAAATATTATGCGATTCGGAGTTGAACTCATAAAAGCTGCTCGGATGTAGTATAGGTACCTTACATACAATATCTTTATTATGGTTTTATATGCAAATCGGTGAGTGGGTTTAGGGAGATACACAAGACTATCGTACCGTAGTTATTAGAACGCAAAATCACTATTTTTGAACAGCCACGGCGCCCTCATAACGGAATACTATTTGGAACACCGTACACACCGTAAATATTATACTATAGACAGCTGCAGGTAATGCATATCTGTAGAAAAACGTCATAATGTATTAATATTTATTATTATCATACGGATGTGCGAGCAATTTATCTTTGATGAATGTTTGTGTACCGAGGCGCTCGGGTTAACACCCACTGGCTGCGAAATAGGCGAGAGAAAATCAGCGAATGCACTTACAGTACACCACCACAGCCGTCAGTTAGAATTTTATACAGCAGATTTTAAAATATTGCCGAATATAATCTACTGAAAAAATATTTGTTTTTTTTTAAGTAAATATCTATTATTTGTTTTAATTTCGAAAAGTATTTCTGTTTGAAAAATCATTACCTAACTTATATTCTACAATGAACTGCTTGGTTTATTTTATTATATTCAAGAAAAATGTATATACTAGTTTAAATCAAGTACATTTTTTTGTGAAGAATAAATTTCACAAATATTTTAGTGAACCTTTCTGAATTCCATTTTAACTATATTATTATAGTTATGCACTTACACACGTACGCTGGACTACATTTTAATCTAAACGGCGTAATAAATATAATATACATATTTACAATGCCTAATGCTAATACATCATATTATACTATATATTGCAGTAATATATTATACATTCGAAAAGTCATAAAAATTGATAGCCACCAGATGAAATTTCGGCTTCATATTAGTATGCGAATCAAACAATAAAAAATCGTATGTACCTAATATATATCACAAAGTTCAAACTTCAAAATATAGGTACACTTGTACACATTATATGTGAACTAGATACGACACGAGTTAAAAACAATATAAAAGTTTTGTTTTTAGACTACTGCTCGAATTACTTTTATTTGTATTATTATAAATTCCAATATAGGCGTAGAGAAGATGCGTTATAAAATCGATTCAAGCATTAGACTTAAGTATTTTCCAGATGTCCCCAACTATTTTACGACGGTCAAAGTTAAAAGTAATCTCGAACATATTATATAATCATTCCAATCACGCACTTCAGATTACTCAAAATCGATATTTTCGTATTTTTTTTATATAATATTATGTATTTATCATGAATAGTAAAATACCTATGATATAAAACTTTTATACGTTTAAAGAAGTATAGTACTGAAATTATGTGAATGTTGTGAAAAAATAATGTAAAAAATTATTCATTTCGTAGGTACGTTAATATAGAAACTATTTATTACTATAAACTTTAAAATTGTTCAAAAGGAACTAAAATATTTTGAAAATTATATCATGCTTATAAAACTTTAATTTAAATATTTGACGATAGTTTCAAATATTTACGATAGTCCATTTTTGAATTACAACAAAAGAACAAAATCGAATCGAAAACTGATGTTGCGTATTCCCGTTTTTCCGTAATGGTTTTTAGTATTTTTCAATTATTTTGAAAATTACTCTAAATTGTAGACAACCCTAAGTAAAAACCAGATAACATTTTCTACCTGAAACCACCATTATCCTGCTAAAAACAAAATCATTGTTTGTATAGATCTAAACTTAATAGTGTATTATACCGGCCGGAACATCTAGCCATAACGTTACTTTCAATTAAATATAGGCATGTAGATACAACAAAACATGCATTGTTCGTGTTTATACTTAAAATATGCAAAAATAAGCAAAATAAAAAGTATAGAACAATAATTTGTTTCCATATTAAGCGATTTGTGGATATAATACTAATCAAATTTGTAAGAAGACGTTGCAAAAAAACTTACCAATGCAAATAAATCCTGCTCTAGTAATAACCAATATATCAATGTTATAACATATGCACTCTAAATCTGTAATGAAATTGTTTTAATAATATTTTTCTTAAATGCATGCATGCGTACACAAAAACAAATAAATAATATGCATATTATCCTGGATTTTGTTACGGTTTGATAACATGAGAGGGTAGAGGTATAATATAGGCAGCTATATACATACTATAATATTGCACGATTTATTTTCCGCAAATTCACATAACATTTTGGTTTTACACCTCAGAATTTAACATAAATTGGTTGTACCTTTTTTATCGTCATTGGTAGGTTAGGTACTTATAACCACGGTGTCCTTATACATAAGTGAACTGCAAACGATGTTTTTATTTTGGCAATGTGTCAGATTTTTGTAATCTGTATCACTGCCAATATTTTCTGTTTATCTGATCGCTGTCAAATATATATTAAACATTATAATATATTACATTTATCTTGAAAAAAATTAAGTATGAGATAAAACATTAAGTTGAATATTATTTATAATTTTCATTTTTTACACCCAAATACAAGTGCCTATATGATCAATTCATAAGCTAAATTTAAAAAAAATTAGGAAATACAAATAGAGTAACTAAAATAATTAAACTGTTAATTGTTATTAATCTTAACTTAGAATGACATACGTATACCTAATATTAAATATAAATTATAATTTTATGTCACTTTATACTTTCCTACATAAAAACACTTAAACGTATATTGAAAAGGAAGATACCAGTACTTGTAAATAAATAGCTTCGACTAAATAATATAAGCTCCGTGGCACCATCTGACTTATTACAATTTAAAACTTTAATGCCCAGTATACCTTTTAAATCTGGTAAAATATATTTTATTTTAAAACCAATAATTGTTTCGCTTTTCTCTCTGTCTAAAATTAACTTGTTTAACAATTACCTATTTAGAATTAATAAATTTCAATCGAAACTAAATGTTGTTACTTGTATTTATATATTACTATATATTACTCTATATATTTTGAAAAAATCGTATTAGAACTTAGAAGAAGTAAAAGGGTAGACCACTTTGCTGGTAATATGCCCAGATGGCTACGCGCATTAGGAAACTAATAGTTTAATGGGGCTTAACTTCGACGTAGTATTATGGAATGGTATCATTTATGACCCAGCTCCAACCTGCGTCCTCTAAGCTCTAACCTTTAATCACATAGATATATGTTTGTATGTCTATGTTTAATTATAATTTATTAAACGGCATTAAAAATTGCACTTAAATAATATATTACCGTTGAATTGTTTATTTCTATACGGGTTATGGTTTTTTAATAACGACTGCATCAACTATCGTTTTACGGAAACATTTAAAATCCTCTCTTCTCTCGTGTGCATACATACGAAGCAGGGCTTAACACTACTTTGTTTTACTTATACGTCTACCTACACCAATGAATTTTACATATAATGTAGTACGTAGATAGTGAGTTATGAAAGGATATAATCTCAAAGAAAAACATCGTATTTCTAAGATGTTCCAAAAAATAGGATTATGTTCAATAATCCTCTTATTTAATACACTAAAAGTAAAAGACAACATTTTTCTAATTTGTAGATTAAATAAATCAATATTTTAGTTTTTAGATTCTGGGCAT
>PVMI01069253.1:0-10562 GCA_008528875.1 Aulacorthum solani | reverse complement strand
ACTCGATAAACGAATATTAATTCGTCCAAAGTAATTCAGAACAGGTGGAGAACGAACCGCTATCAACAGCAGTTATAAGCGAAACATTAGCTCATCGTATTTGGGTGACGAAATCGAAAATCTCGGCTCACACATTCGCAAAAATATTTCTCATTTTCACAACCGTTTGACATTTATAATAAACGCATATTATTATAATAATATAGTTTAACAGTACAACAATATAACACGTCAATATTCACGACGCTCACAGTCGTTTTCACTGTGCGTTGTTTTCGAGTTGAAATTTTTCAATAATATTATACATAAAATATAATATAATAATACAATATTATGATAATATGTGGGTAGGTATATTATGTAATATATTTTATACCTATTTTATTATCTGTAATAAAATAGAATAAAAAATCGTCGATCAGTCTACGTGAATATTTATAACAGCTATATTTCATTTTTATTCGAGCACATAATAATATATATAATTCTAAAACATCAAAACATATTTCACTCGGTCTCTTATTGGACTTGATAATATATGTATTTATATATAGATATAGAATATTAACTTGCACACTTTAAAAATATTGCCAGTAATTGCTTTCAAGAACATTATTCATTAAATTATCAAACTGAAAGATGATGTAACTAACCTTACACTATAATAATTATATGGTAATTGCTATAAATGTTTTTAATGTATATTCAATGTATACCTATTATATATTATATATAATATGTATGCTAGGACGTGTGTGTGTTTGTGTAATATTAACTCCACACCGATGTGGTTTTTTAATAAATGTGTACTTTATAGTTTATAATTTTATACCTACCATGCCATTATTATTAATATAATTTATCATTCATTTTTTTTTTTTTAAACTGAATAGTTAATAACTATGATATTTTATATTTATAAAAGCATAAAAACAAATAAATTCATAACGTTACATTATTTATGTAATAACACACACGCGCAAGTTACAAAACAAAATATAGGTTATAATTGTGAATATTTCTAAAATTCAACGAAATAATAACATTAAACAATGTTTAATCAAAAACCTATTGTTTGTTTGCAGAATTCATCTCCGGCATGGCATACTGCAGTGCATGAATCATTTCTGAATACATTGACAATATATTATGTATATTATTAGATTTTTGTTATTAAACGAAAATTATAATTTCTCTTTATAAATCAAAATTATTATATTTATATATGGTAATGATATTAGCTACAATACAAGTGATAGATTTAAATTCACCATAGGTATAGTAGTTATTGTGTACACCTATGACTCCAAACACCAACATACTGCAAACATACAATCATCGGGACAGTTTTTTATTTTCATTTCAAGATATTCTATCTTAAATTGAAACCGAACTGAACACGTACCTTATTATCTCCAAATGTCGTCGTTCCAAGGATTATCCATAATTTAATAATATATATTATATACGCGGCGGCGGGTCGGTAGGGTATAATACATGCATGTGTATGTATAATATATTATTACATATGAATATATGATCAATTCCAGAGAGGGTTCGAACTTCGAATGCACCCCAGCGCATCAATTTTGGAAATACGTATTTCGATTTCGACTCGGCGCCAGTTTGGAATTTTAATGTCCCGTACGTGTGCGGTGAAAAATAAAAGACTATTGCAATAAACAACCGTTTTCCTTCCTGCATAGTGGAAACCATGGGGTTTTTTCCTGTTCTCTTTGCGATATATTCTGCTTGTTTATGTTATATATTACTGTCGACATAGCCGCTCCAATCGAATTGTATGCAACGGATCGCTTTCACCCTCCACGGGTCGTATACGACAAAAGTTTTTCGGGGATCTGTTTTTATTGACAGGTTGGTTCCGTTTCGTCACGGAAACCGCTCACTCGTGGACTGGGATCTAGCACTCGCGAGTTTATCGTGTGATTTTTAAAATTAAAAAGAACGCCGTTTTTATTGTTCTGGCGAGGCCGTCGAAACCCAGATGCCGGTTGACGACATATTTGATGGGCTTAATTTTACGACCACTTGAGTCAATTAAGCTTGTATGGCTACGGTTATTTTGGCAGAGCTACAGTCGTGTTTTATGTCCTCTGGAATCGAAGGGTCCTCTATACGCGTACATATTATATATATACTGTCCATGTATAACATATATATATATACAATATATATTTTAAAGATCCGACGACAATACAGACCGATATATATAATATGCGCACGCAGCACACCATAAAAACTAAGTTTTATATTTTTTCATCAGCGTTATTTTATTATTGCGTACGGTGAACCTTTCAATTCGCTTTGGCGTGTACGCACAGTTCAAAACACTAAAAAAACTCCAAATATTAATTTCGTTTATTTTTGCCATAAAAATTAGAAAATAATTTTACATCATGGTTGTAAAACAAGAAATAAATATATTTTCGTCTTTAACAAGTAGGTATAATAATATGCACACGTACAATATTATGTGAGTTATTGTGAGATTTTTAGCGCTCTTTGAATTTTATTATTACTTTATTTTTTTTTTTCAGGTATTGGGTTATTGTTATTTAAATCCATATACGCTCGTAAAACCCGTCCATAAACTATGTTCACCTTTGCGGATATAGGTACATTTATTATAAAATATCCTATAGTCGATTTAAGCGCAACAAATCATTTTCGAAACATGCAGTAAAAAATCTCCTAACGAGCGCGTAGAGAAATTATTGTCATTTGCAATTTCTACATGGTCGACAAATTCACGCAACAGAATTATCATACTGCACAGACCGATAAAATATATTTCAATAGGTACTATATATATCAAACACTAGCAGATCAACCGAATTTGAATGCTCAACACTCCACATGAATTAATTATAACTACCCAACAAACGTTATTCGTTAAGTTACCTTTATTTGTAGAAAAAAAAACTATGAACAAATTGTGAATTTTGCAATGTTGTAAGAGTGGTTATAGATTTTCCTGGTTTTTTTCAAGAGCTCAATATTGATATTAAACATACATACAATACATACCTACTTGATTATTAAAAATAACAAAAACTTAACCTACTCAATACTTGAGTAAGCGACTAAACCATACAACTTTTAAACAGCAGCAATAAATAAAAATAGATAAACACACTTATACATAAGTCGGTAAGCCGAACAATTAAAAACAACGTCGATATTGTTATAATATCAAATTGAGAATACTAAGTGCTTATAGGTAGATCATATATATATTTGAGTGTTTGTTTGTTTCCTCCTTTACCGGCCGTACTACATACCTGTAGGTACTTATGTAAATACTTTTAAGATATTATTATAGTAAAATATATATAATATTACGTGATAATATTATCATTTTGTGTATTAATTATTCGCAAACGTTGTTAAGTGTTTAGACGTGTCAAGGACACTGTTGTTGCTGTTGCCATTGCCGTTGTAATGTTTTGAAAAAAAAATGCCTGTGTATAGTTATTGTTTGATAAGAAAACTATAATATGAAATTAAATTGAGTGAGGAAAGGGAGAAGAAGCAATAACGTTTCACCACGCAGAAAACACGAGTCGTACATAGTATACACTATTATAATAAAATATAAGCAGTAAGCGCTATTATGGTATATTATACACATTGATCATTATTTTATTATTCATATCGTATATTATTTATCACAGGTATGACAATGTTATTGCAGCGTAGCCGTCATCGCAAAGGACAGACCAGATAGAAGTTAAATTTTCTTCTTTATTTATTTTTCAGTTGACGTAAGTGTGCGTACCACGTGCCATTGCGCAACTCTCCCCAACCACAGCCCAATCGACTTTAATAGAGTTTTTATTCAAATCCCGACTGTATACATTGGTAATTTCCGATTGCGTGCAAATATTCCGTAATAATTCGCCGTTCTATGAATTTTTTTTCATAATATTGATGACATACCGATATGGTATACTCCGATAACGTGAACAAATAATCACATCGGGTCCATCAACAATGCTCCAAATTCCATTTTTGTTTATAAAATTAAATGCTTCCGAATTGGCAAATTTTTTAACTAAAAATTTGATATTCGTACTGTAAATCTCACACCTGATTTTGAGGTGCCAAGCTAACAAGAGACAGATCTGAGCGCATAGACAGAATTTAGGTGTGTACATTTCTCCCTGATATTATTCAAGGTTTCAAAACAATACTTTCGCCCTTCCCAATACCAGAATATTGCTCGGAGTGGAATGTAATTACAGGTTCTGATATACATATATTCCAATGAAATTTTTTTTCATCCATGTCAGTTTTTTCAATTCGCATTCCTATTTTTAAAATGTTTTTAAGTATGTTTGCCAAGTTCAACCTATGGCTGAGCTCATCACCTATAGTCTAGTGTAGTATTCACCGTAACATAGATGACAGTCGGACGACATTCAGGACTTGCGTCTTGCAATCGAACACACATTACAATTGAGTGTGTATCGAGACGGTGTCTACGTGAAAATCGATTTTCGAAGACGTTTATTAGAAATAAAAACTTGTACAACAGCAGTTATAACTGAAAAATGATTCAGCTTTTCTCCCCCACAAAGTTGCCACCCTCTAGTATTTTAATTCACATGTATTGTAACAACGATGGCATATTTGTAGTGAGGGCAATGGGTATAATTTTAGTGCCTATGTAATATGACGTCTAATATATTAATATTATTTTCATACACGGTTTCCTAATTTGACCGTGTGTATCGTGACTTGGTCACGGTCGACGACGAGCACAGTCCAGGGGACTGTATATACGATATATTAAACTAAACAACATTGCGGCGTTGGATATTCGTCGCTTGATTTATTCGTTAGCTTTGACGATTCTCCAGGCTTGTGCGTTCTGAATATTAAACCAACCAAAATAATGTACATAATTCGAAGCTCGAGTTAAAAATAGGCACGTTAATGGGTCGCGGGTGACTATAAAAATGCAAAATATCGTGCAGCAGAGCAAGGGTTCTAAACCCTCCCACCGCCGAGCCGTAAAGTGGAAAGAACAAAAAAAAAACTTGTAGGTAATTGTGCAACGGAAAACGTGATGGAAAATAATAACGAAATGAAACGAGTAAAAATAAAGTATAAAAATCGAGCATGTGGTCAAACGCGAGCCAGAGATCCGATCGCGGAAACGCTGTGTCTTGGAGGCTTGCCAGGGAAGCGGACGAGATCAACTGGTTAGGGAAGGGTTAGAGTTGAAAATCGTTTCATCTAGAAGTCAAGCGGGTGTGTTGTTAAATTACCGAATACAGACATCTTATAACTATCAAACAGATGACAACAAATAAAATCTTAAATGTCAATCCCGAGTCACATTCTTCGTCTAACGATATTGGTACCAACCTGTAGTGTTATTAGTAAGAAATTTCAAAAAAATAATTTAAAAAATAAGTTATACTTTTTTCTAAAACATTCAAATACATTTGAACAAGTCATATTGTGCTGTCCGAACTTCATCGCTTACAATTAATCGTGTATGCCATTGTATTATAATAAATATGGTATTTTTTAATTCTGGTGATATTTAGTTATTAGTTTCTTATTATGGTCTACATCAAATATCTACATGTTTATTATTTTATTAATATTATTATTTGAAAATGTAGCATCGATATTTGTTGGATATCCAAAGTGAAGCTTGGCTGAATACACTAATCAACAAATACTGAGTTAAACGTAGTAATGATAAATAAGATACTGCAGGCATATTAAAAGGTGCATTGTTCATAAATCATAATATAAATATACGATTAAATAATTTTAAATTATTAGTTACCCATAAGAACTCTCCAAAACTTTAATTTATCTGGACAAGTTTTTTTTGGGGGGTTCAATATAATATAAGAAAGTATTTTTGAATTGAATGGTAATAAAGTAAACAGAAAAATTCTCATATTATAGACATAATTAGTACTTATTCGTAAAATTAAAGTTGGGTTTATTTTTTTTTTTAGTGTTTTGTATTTTTAAATGTTCAATTAAAAAATAATTATTTAAAATACCAAAAATATTATTGATATACTTAACAAGTATGTATAATGTATATGAATTTAGGTGTGCAGATGTATAATATGCTGTATAAAACCAAATGCGTACGACGTGAACGCGAAGTAAGGTAACATTTCAATAAAAATACGATTATTGTTTTGTAATCGCATGCATCAGTATAATATTATTTCTATACGCCTGTCATTGTTTATGAGTGTTATATAGATACCCACACATTATATATTATACAGTTTTACCATTGTTTGCGTGATAATTCGTTGCTACGAAACAATAAAGTGTACGTATACTATAGGTATCGTATTATTATAACATTATCATATTATATATTTTTTAGTAGGGGAATTTGGATATCCGAGTAGAACTCATTCGTAGACCAATATATAGATGACCATCGGTGCATGCAGTACCTACCTTTATATTATATTATACTTACCATGCGTCAATCGCCCTTTTGCGTTTGTTACAACTCCATAACCACGATGTCATGTCTTTTCAAAGGGTGAATAATATGTACGCTCTACGAACATTATGCATGTACCTTTATAAAAGTACATTTATAATATCTAATATAACGTTTGTTTCCAGGTCGTTTTAAATGCAAATATGTACATGGTAATATTTTATGAAAAAATAAAAAAACAACAAAGTATAAGCAGGTGTATGGACTGTCCTCGCCGTTTAATTACGCTAAGAGCTAGTTTAACGTGTTTGGCACAATTTCGGGCCTACGCACGATGTACCCACATATTTCAGGAAACACTGATGCTAAATTGTATAATATTAGGTACAATATACGGTGTTACATGCACACGGAGCGGCGGGTGCCTACTTGTGTGAATAAAATAATAAAATAAATAATAAACAGTTTCTAAACCGCCGTAAACTTTTTATCAAAGCCATACGATCGCCATCGCCCGAAGCATCGCGCGTGACTTCAATCGTTTCCAAACGGGCTGAGCAAACAATTTTCCCACTAGAACTTAATTTTTTGTTATTTTATTCATTTTTTTTTGTTTTTTCGTTTTAAATCGCTGGTGACTAATCTTCGAATACGTTTTCCCCGATTAATGTTTTTCGTTAAAATATAACTTTTTGACAGGTAGTCAATTTGCATGTTTTAGTACATTAATAAGTAAAGCATCGTTGCATTACTTGCTACGCAACTGTGTCATTCGACCGAGTGGAAAATAAATTACACTTTTTACGTTATTTAATATATTATACAAAACATAATTTCTTACATATTAAACATACAGTGTATAGTGTACATACACTTATAGTTTGTTTATTTTTTGCTTGATGACAAACTTCAAAGCATGAGTCCTTGCAGTAACTAGCTGTATCAAAAATAGTACATTATAGCTCAAATGGAGGATTTTGTTTTACGTAAAAAGTAAAATGCCTTGATAAGTCTTAATATTAACATAATATAAAAAATAGTTTGTTATTTTTTTTAAAAATGTGTTTTCTTATATTCTTATTTATCATATAACTTTATAGTTACTTAACTTTTACACTGCACCTTAAAAAATCTAAAACAGATATTAGTCAACTAACCGGTGTATAAGATACATTTATGACATTTGTACACATTTCTGATACATTATATTAAATATTGTTTGATTCAGGTACATTATTCTATACATCAATCTAAAGATCATTATACTTTAACGAATGTATAAATGTTTGATACGGTAAAATATAATAACGTATATAAACCTATTAATATCAAATGTGTACTAGGATTTATTTTTATTTTAAGCCCAACGTTTATTATTATTTAAAATTATTTTTTCAAGATTAATTTAAGTTTATTCCGTTAATAAACGGCCAAGAACTCATTAATTTGTTAAAGGTCTTGAAAAGACGCCAAGAATCATTTCCTAGTACCAAGTTTTTGTTTACTACTTCTATTACCTTTAAGTTGCTTAAAAGAAAAATCTGAAAATATAATATTAATATTCCGGAAGTACTGACGATTAATAAAAAAAATTACAAAAATAAATTATAGATAGTCTCTTTTACCCGAGAGGTAATTACGAGTAGATCTTATTAATAGTGATATAATAACTCCATTTGGCTGCGCGTCATACGGTCTTCTCAGACTAATGATTCTACAAACCTTAAATAATGTAAGACGTGTACCTAAACGCATTTGCTGAGTACAGAAGTAATAGACAAGACATAATAAAAAAAAAAAACTAAAAAATAATTATACTGAATGGTATTTATTACATAATGACTTCTTTAATTTAACAATCTCAGTATCCATCAAAACTACAGTAATTATTTTCATTTTTAAATTATGCTGTATAATTAGAATACAATTTTCAAGTAGGTATATCTAATATGGTCATCATTTATAGTTCCAAATCCTAATTTACAACCACCCCCATTACTTAAGCCTCAAAATTGTCATTTATTTCAATAAACCCATAGGTGTAAAAAAAATATTGATGTTATGTTTCTATTGGATTCCACGATACAGATATGGTGCTATAACAGATTTATAATATAATTTTATTCGTTGGTTAATTGTTTTTACATTTTTATCCAAAAGTTACTTTATATAGTTGAAAGTGTTTAATTTTACGAGTCATCGCAACAAATTAAATATCATGTACCTACGAGTACCTATATAGCTTATTATTTGCTTATATTCGTGTGAAAATCTAAACATTATGTCATACAACTGCAATTATAATTATAACGTAAAAGTTTTCAAGAAACTCTCATTACCGACTGTTTTATTAATAGCGACATTATATTGACCTCATTGTTATCAACTATAAATTTAATAAAATGTCGTAAATTTCATCTTGAAAGACGTGAAATATCTTCGGTTGATCATTTTCTGTACAATAAGTATGTATTTTTCTTATCTTAGCATCGTCCTTACTCAGTTTCTCAATCCAGTCAATCTATTGTCAATTTCAGTCGTGATATAGTCCTTCCAATTGGTTTCTTCATTTATTTTGTGACTTGGCCTTTTTATATTAAGCGCAAATGTTTAATAGTATTTTACCTTCTGGCAAGTTTTCCTGCACAAGATATATATACTAAGGTGCCTATACTTTCTTCCATGCATGCCCAGCCCATTTAAAATGCCTAATATTCAATCGTATAACATAATATAAATAACTGGAATAATAACAAAATAAAGCAATATAATTTGATTTTCAAAGCGTTATACATATATTATGAATATGATATCCTGCAGCGACCATGCACGAACTTTGCAATGACAATAATAATTATTATTTGGATCAGTATATAATCATTATTTTACTATATAGACTTGGTATTCTCAACAATATTTGTGTGTACTTGTATGTGACGTATTTGGGTGAGCTCAAGGGCCTCGCGAGATTATGAGTAGCGGTTGGCGTGTGTTTTATGACTATACCGACCCCTCTGGCACAAATTTATCGGTCTTAACGATGTTTGGTTGAAAGTGCTCATCAGCCTTATACGCGTGTCATTAAACCTATTAGCTATTATGTACTAAAATATGCATTTATATACGCAAGCATACCACCGTACTATATACAGAGTGTATCAGGAGAAATGTTCAATTAAAAACAGTTGAATTCTCTAGGTATATACATTTATCACAAGCAGGACCAAAAACCCAGTCTCGTTTCAACTGGTACACAAATACACAATACACTACGGATTCGGTAGGTTATTATTTTAGTACAAATCTATTATATAGAATATTGGCTACAAACGGCACAAACACACAAGCAGATCGGAATTACAATATCATAAAACCATCCACGTGTTCATCTTGAGACGAGTATCTAAACTTTAAGCGTGAATCCTTCTCAATATATATATATATAATGATGCGTAGGACGGTACCCGACAGCAGTTTGGTTTTATGTCTTTCGTAAGTGCGTATACAAAGCATATTATTATGCGATCGAGATTTACAGCGTCGTTGTTGTTGTGACGCACCTACGCAGAAAACTCATATAGAATATAACAGGTATGATATAATATAATTGGCTCTTGATTATTATTAAAATATACGAAGTCGTACCGTATATACAATATACATAAAAGTATCTCTATCCGACCACCGTCAATACAGTGGAGTATATAACTGAAGCTCGGCCAAGAAACGTACGACTTAGAAATATAACTCTTGATGTATGGAGAGCTCCTCAACACACTCAAACAACTCAATCAATTTCTTGAATTTTTTAACAACCATATTCATCATTTATTTTGTTAATTACCGAATTGTATCATTATAAAATATGTAATAATTAATAGATTTAAAATATAAAACACAAAATCCAACTTTCCGAGAAATAGGAGTGTCCAGCTAAAAATATTTGGTTTAGCCCATTGCGTTGTGATCAGTCGATATTTTTGACCAGAAATACAGGAATCCAATTTTCAATTATTTTTATAACAACACGAACTTTACATTCAAAAGTAACTTAAATACTTAAAAAGAAATTTAAAAATTTCCAAAAAATAAAATATTTTTT